>JAPDPM010000002.1:34550000-34855000 GCA_032173925.1 Heritiera fomes | reverse complement strand
AGAAAACTGCTGAACATACTAAAACTTTGGAAAATTTCTGGTGTTGATATAGGAAGAGTTAAATTATAAACCTTACACTTATAGATTGGGAAATGAGTTAGTTTTCATCTAGTTTTGGAATTTTCGGATTTGGAACTTTATGGCTTAAGATATGTATAAATGAATGCAGAACACTCACTGCTGGGGACAGATTACCTAGTGTCAACTTCAAAATTTTATAGGAAATAGCCCAGATCAAGTATGATTGCAAAATGTAAATGAGACAAGATAAATGTGATTTTGAGTTTACGTAAATTGGAGATCCCTGTATTGAGATATGGGGCAGTTTGTGCTTAAAGGTCAATTGACCATATTGTTTGATTGTGCTTGTACATAGGATAATTTTACGAAAATTTCTGGATAGGTTAGTATAAAGGTCTCTTAAATTCTATTTGAAGCTGTTCTAACTTACGAAATTGGGGCCATAACTACTGGTTTTATTGGTTGAATATAGATGTCCTTATTCTTGTACTTGAATGAGGCTAAAATGAAAGCATACGGGTGGTCTAATCAGGACAATCACCAGGGGCTTTTGGACAGCCTTTGAAGATTGAGTTAGGTGGTTGTGGGTGTGACTATTGATTGTTGAATGTTGAGTATGATTTGAAGGACGATTAACACCGGCAAAAAGATAAAAGGAAAATGCATTGTCAAGGATTAACCCTACACGCAGAAGAAGGAAAGGAGAGCTTGAAGCTCTCGGTTTGGAACTGTCAAAAAGAGGTAAGACCCTTGTGCTGTATACTCTGTATTTAATTTTAATGTATAATTGTTTACACTTTTAACAATAAAAGTGGAACTGGGATAAGTGACAACAAAAGGCAATTGCGACAGTAAGGAGAATGTTGGAGATCTCTAAGTTGGTGAATATGCTCGATTCATATATATATATATATATATATATACATATATATATATAGTGACAAGAAGCAAGGAAATGTATAATGTGATTAAAGTCTACGTAAAATTCTTAATAGAAAATATGTATATACACCCAAGTGTGTGTGTGTGTGTGTATATAATATGGGTGCACTTGTGTTATTAGTACGAAAATGAAGATGTAGTTCTTGATTTAGAATGGACCTTAAATAATCCGGACTTTTAGATATATATATATATATATATACACTTGTTATTGTGTACATAATGCATGATCTAGTTATATATTTTGAAATGAATGTAGTGGATTCGATTGGAATTAGAAGATCAAGCTTTAACAAAGGAGGCTTAAGTACGGATTTGAGAGCTTGAGGAAAAGTTTTACGCCTCGAGGTAAGTGGGTTAAATAAGCCTTGCTAGTATCATCTCTAAGAGATGAATAAATACTTATTAAAAAACTTATCTAAATTCACTTCAAGTTTGTGGAATACTATGGGTAAGACTATAAGAGTAAGTACAGTAAAAAAAAAAAAATACAAATTTGACATAATGTGATCGTGAATAGTAGTTGTTTAGAAAGGAATCTTGCTTGTGATTTACATGTTATGTGTTATGGTTTGTTCGTGGTTGTTGAATGTTTTAAATTGTATACTTTTTGGTGCTTGCAATTTTAGGAATGCATATGAATTAATTAAATCGCACCGAGGGAGCATATTAGCATATTGTGATACTTTGAGAATGCATACGTAATTTGTGTGCGATATGTATAGCTCCCAATATAGAGTTCTTGGACCTAAATTAGTACCTAGTCTTGTTTGTCGAAAGCTAGGAAAAAGGTAACCCGAGTAGAACTCGACCATTGTACCGTGTGAGCCACCTCTAAAGAACTCAAGGGACCTACTTGCTACATAGGTTCTTCGAAAACTATGGGAGCCACCTCTAGAATCCTTTGAGAGCTAAGTGCTACACGAGTTCCGATGTGATAGTAGAAAGTATGTGTCATAAAGGCCAACCCGAGTAAAGACTAGACCCTTGTACCGTGTGAGCCACCTCTAGAGAACTCAAGGGACCTAAGTGCTACATAGGTTCTTCGGAAACTATGGGAGCCACCTCTAGAATCCTTTGAGAGCTAAGTGCTACACGAGTTCCGATGAGATAGTAGAAAGTATGTGTCATAAAGGCCAACCGGAGTAAAGACTCGACCCTTATACCGTGTGAGTCACCTCTAGAGAACTCAATGGACCTACGTGCTACATAGAATCTTTGGAAACTATGGGAGCCATCTCTAGAATCCTTTGAGAGCTAAGTGCTACACGTGTTCCAATGAGATAGTAGAAAGTATGTGTCATAAAGGCCAAACCGAGTAAAGACTCGATCTTTGTACCGTGTGAGCCACCTCTAGAGAACTCAAGGGACCTACGTGCTACATAGAATCTTCGGAAACTATGGGAGCCACCTCTAGAATCCTTTGAGAGCTAAGTGCTACACGTGTTTTGATGAAATATGAGGAATTATAGGATTATTGTGACAATAAGTAAATGATTGTGATTTGTGAATGTGATGAATATCAATAGATGAAATAGATCTTATACATAAGACAGAGAATGTATATAATCATTGAATTATACTTATATATGCCATAGAAAACATATGCTATTTGAATGTTTGTCTTCTTTCACACTTAACCATACTAATAAAAAGAATGATACTTTGTGAATTTAAGAATGGAAGGAAAGCATGAATAAGCTTATGAAAGCTGTGTACATATGAATTGGTAGCAAATCTTAATAAAATTCATACATGCTACTTTATAGAATTCATGCATGTATGATCGTGTTTTACGATATGAGCCTAGTATGTACTTATTTAAACTACTTATTGAGTCGTGGATTTGCTCACCCCTTAAATTTAATATCTACAGATCATACGGGTGGATATCTAGCTCAGGCGTTATATAGAATCTCCTGGGAACTGTACCTAGTAGTGGTACTCGTCTTCGTTCTCCGGGCCTAACTTTTATGTATTTGAGGTATACTACTTGTATATCATTTTGATAATTATATGAATTTTAATTTCACAGTACTAGGAAGAAATATGGGATGTAACTTTGGATCGCCTTAGATTATTATGTAGGTCTATGCGATTATCGAGTACGATCCGGGTTAATATACGTATTTTTGAAGTATGTATAAAATGCAAATGTGGAATTTTTAAAGAAATGAATCTTGAGATTTATGAGATACATGATTGTGTGGATTGTGGGAAACAAAAGCTGGCTATATTGTGAAAGATTGAATTGTATTTTAATGCAGGTGATTTTACTGGAGAAAGTGATAAAATACAAAGGGGAGATTTTCGACCCGTTTCTTTTGGGAATAGTGAAATAAGGCTAATATCATAAAAATCACCTTGAGAAATGTGACATAGCTCGAGAAACAATATTAGTAAAATAAGATTTGAATTAGATACTACACTAACACCAAATACAAACCGTAAATAAAAAGCAAATAGAAAAAGAAAAATTTGGTTAGTAATTTTTCAAAAGCGATAAGTATATGTCAAGTGGACGTCATTGGCCTTCGGGTCGTGACATGTAGGAAGGATACTACAGTCGGCTAGAGATCTGGATGGAGTAAGGTAGATATTTTGAAATACCTATCTTGTCCCGGAGCCTAGAAGCAACTGTAGAGAGTAATAAATTTCTTTTCGTTTGAAATTTAAATTCTTTTCTTTTTTATTTCATATCATTTTCATATTCTTTTCAAAATAATGCTTTTATGAAATAAAGCATTTAAATAAAGTAACTAATATTCATATATTCTTTGAAAAGAATATTAGTTAAATCATCATCATTCTCATTTAAACTCTTTTCATATTTTATTGTACAATCATAATTAGTACAATACTTTATATTGAAAAATAAGCTATTAAACCCTTTTCATATAAAATATATATCATTTAAATCTAATATTCAATTTAAAATTCAAATAAGAATATTAGATTTATTTTCCTCCTCTTTCTTTTTTGGAAAACATATCACATATTCATGTCACATATAGTTTAATATTCAATTTACAATCATAGTAAGAATATTAGACTTATAAACTCCTTTTCCTTTTGAAAACATATTACATATTCATATCACATGTCATATGAAAATCATCTCGTAGTACTAAAATTAGTACTGAAATAAGCATTTTGTAAAATGCCGTAAATCACTTTCATTTGATTTATCACATATCATGTAAAATATTTTCATTTCACGTATCACATATCATATAAAACATTTTCATATATGGAGACTGAGGCACGCACGCCCAGCCCGTCCACTGGGTCGTTACTCATATCATGCTATAGACCCCGAAGGTTATAAAATAATCATGTCAGATCTATGGCCATAGTCTATAATTGTCCTCGGCGGATCACTGATCAGGTGTCGGCCGGGACTACATATCACATATCTCATATTACATATCACATGTCACATATCACATATCAGCATGATAAGGTTGCCATCTAGTCTCAAAACCGTATTTTTTCATCATACAATAACCTTTATGGAATTATAAAAATATATAATTTCATAATTTAAAACCATAAAGGTTATAAAATCATTTAGTGAATATTTAAGAAATATATATAAAAATATTCACTTTATTTCTTTTCATTTTTCATCTCGTATTACGTGTAATTTATGTATTAGGAGAATTTTCGGTGATTTCATTATCACCATTCTTGAAAACATCAATATTTTAAAATCACTTTCATTTTATTCATGTTTTTATGGAAAATATTCATTTTCTCGATTTTGGTGATTGAAAATCATTTCCCGTAAAATAAAATCATTTATTATGATTTTATGAAATTTTCTAAAAATTTTTGGTAATTTTCGATAATTTTTCGGCAGAATAACGGCTGCCGATTGGCTAACCTCCTACACGAAAAATACAGTTTATAATTTCAGCCAGTACATCATCACAAATTTCCAACCACAGAATTATCACAATATTTTCATAAAATATTTCATAATTAAAAACATACAAACTGAATATCCTTACAGTGCTACACATGCATCCCTTACTTATTCCGGGTCGGCGACTTCCTCGTTATCGGTCGCGCCCGAAATCCATCTCTTCCGATTCCATCATCTCGTTCGCAGAGAATAATTTCTGGAAATTAAAATTCTAAATTTAGAATTTTTCTATAATTTATTAAAATTCATTCGAAATTAATTTTCGAAATTTCTTACCGAATTTTTCATAATTTTTGAATTCTCAGGAATTTCCAAATTCCTGAAAATTCTGTTTCTCTCTCTTTTTTTCCCCTGTTTTTCCTCTTTTCTTTCTTTCTTTCTTATCCTTTTTCTTTTTCTTTTCTTTCTTCTTTTTCCTTTTCTTTTTCCTTTTTTTCCTTCTTTTTTCTTCCTTTTTCCTTTCTTTTCCTGGTCAGACCGATCTGCCTCCTTCCTCACTGGTTCCTCGTTGGCGACCTGTTCTCCAACGCTTCGGGGGCTCCACAGCTGGCCGACGGCACGACGAGTCTGCTGGTGGTCTCCGTTCGACCTGGATCGGCGGCACGACGGCGGATCGAGTCGATTTACCTTCAGTTTCTTCCGCCTCTTTGCCGGCCCTCCTCCGCCATTCATCGCGCCTCCGGTGGCCTCCTTCCTCTTCCTCTTCCTCCGGTGGTGCTTCGGTGGCAGTGGCGGTGCCAAGTGGCGATGCTTGGATCAGCTGGCACCGCCACTTTCCATTTCTTTTTTTTCTTCTCGGCTTCCATCGATTCTGCTTCCTGTTTTTCGTTTTCTCGTTGTCGGTCGCCGGTCGCCTCTTCCTTGCATCGCCGACGACTTCGCTCCTCTCCTTCTTCCTTTGGCCGGCTGGCCGACGATGGCCGGCCTCTCCTTCACATTTCCCTTCTGGTTTTTTTTCTTCAACAGAAGAGAATAACATGGGTTGGGTCCCGACCCCTGTTTCTATTTTTTTTAATATTTATAATTATATATATAATTATATTAATAATAATATATGTTTTATTTTAACAATATATATTCACACTTTAATTTAAATTTAATATATATTCCATATATATATTTATTTATATACATAATTGTATATAAAAATATACATATGTTTTTATTTAATAGAAAATAGTATATATATATTATTTTATAATATATACTATATTTCATATATACATATGTATTTATATAAAAACATATCAAAATATATTTATATAATCTAATTATATAAATATATAACATACACATTTCATTTTATTTAATTTGGATTTTCTTAATATCCAATTATTTTCCCCTTTTTCTTATTTAATTTGAATTTCCATTTATCCAAATTAAATTTCCTCCTTCATTTCTTATTTCCAATTTAATTTTCCTTTTCATTTCTTATTTAATTTGGACTTCCATTTATCTAAATTAAATTTCTCAATTTCATCTTTTCATCAATTTCAGAAATTTTAACGATATCCCCTTTTTCATTATTTCTTAATTTCACATCTTATTTTTATTCCCATTTTAATCTTCCTTCATTCGAATTTCCACCATCAGTCACTTCCTCACTTCTCAAAATTTTCACCAATATTCCGTTCTCATATTATATTTATTTATTTCAACTTATCTATTTTCTTAAATATTAATTTCCAAAAATGGAAAATTTGCGGTTATCACATTCTCTCCACCTTAAGAAGTTTGGTCTTCCGAATTTAACTTAAGTCCAAAAGGTGGTAGCATCCTGTATACTCATTGTTTTTGACCTTTAGGTCATCTTTTAAATTATACCGCCAGTATACCTTTAACATCATAATCACCTTTTATACCACTATACATCATCTTTCTTCTTATACTTATACTCCCTGAAATTTCTTATCAATTGAGAGTTATCCATTTTCACTCCTTTTCATATCACATATGATTCATATCGTTCATCATCCATTTTCTCATTTAGTGACAAGTCGATATAATTTGGTAATTGTTATTTCAACAAGTTAATCAATTGCATGTAATTGTCCAGTAGCTTTCACATCTCGTGCATCCGCTCACTCAACAAATCATCGAGCGTTTCCGTACTACGCTCACATATTTACATCATGTACAGAGCGGTGCTGTCTATTAATTTAGAATCTCAGAGTCTTTAGCTATTTCCCATAACGTATTGTCACGACCCGTGACCACATTTTTCATCTTATTGTACACAACTTAACCGGTTGGGCTGTCTGCGATACTTCACTTGTACTGACTGTTAAACAATTTTACATAATATTGTTAATATCATACACATCCCTCATCGTAATAAATCAGATAAGTAGTACTGTTGACATGTCTAAATACCGAGAATAAATGATCATACCTCAAATAACTTAGTCGGTCTGTCACATTTTTCTTCGTGTACAGTTGGGATCCACAATCCACTGAACTCACAAGCATCAAAACCTGAGATGTTTAATATTAAGGGGTGAGCAAAACCACGACTCAGTAAGAGAATTATATGCCTCACTTGATACTCAGCTTCCTATATGCTGAAAATCTTTTTCATTTTTCCTATGGGCTCTAGGCTCGCATGTAGGAAAGATACTATAGTCGACTAGGGATCCGAATAGAATAAGGTAGGTATTCTAAAATACCATACTTGTTACAAAACCTAGAAGCAACTGTAGAGAGAAATTTTCATTTCGTTTTGAATTAATAAATTTTTTTTTTCCTTTTTAATCTTCATAACCTTTTCATATTCTTTTCATAATAATGCTTTTATGAAATAAAGGGTTTAAATAAAATAACTAATATTCATATATTCTTTGAAAAGAATATTAGTCAAATCTTTATTATTTTTCTTTAAAACTCATTTCGTACGCACACAGACGTCTCAAACTTGTTCATACTTTCATTCCATTCTTAAGTTCATAAGGCATCATTCTTTTTATCAGTATGATTAAGTGTGAAAGAGACGAACATTCAAGTAGCACATGTTTGAGTGGCATATATAAACATAATCCGATATATCACACACATCATATGTCATATGCACAAAATCTATTTCATCCTTCAACATTTATCACATCCCCATCAGAACTTAAATTGATTACTAACACATCAAAACTCGTGTAGCATTTAGTTCTCGAAGGACTCTAGAGGTGGCTCACACGGTACAGAAATTTCTTACTAATATATCAAAACACGTGTAGCACTTAGTTCCCGAAGGATTCTAGAGGTGACTCACACGATACAATCATCGAGTCTTTGCTCGGTTTGGCCTTTACTAACACATCGAAACTCATGTAGCACTTAGTTCCCTAAGGATTCTAGAGGTAGCTCCCACGGTTCGGAATTCGAGTCTTTGCTCGGTTTGGCCTTTACTAACACATCAGAACACGTGTAGCACTTAGTTCCCGAAAGATTCTAGAGGTGACTCACACGGTACAATCATCGAGTCTTTGCTCGGTTTGGCCTTTACTAACACATCAGAACACGTGTAGCACTTAGTTCCCGAAGGATTCTAGAGGTGGCTCACACGGTACAATCATCGAGTCTTTGCTCGGTTTGGCCTTTACTAACACATCAGAACACGTGTAGCACTTAGTTCCCGAAGGATTCTAGAGGTGACTCACACCGTACAATCATCGAGTCTTTGCTCGATTTGGCCTTTACTAACACATCGAAACTCATGTAGCACTTAGTTCCCGAAGGATTCTAGATGTGGCTCGTACGGTTTGGAATTCTAGTCTTTGCTCGGTTAGGCCTTTAGCACATCGAAGCTCGTGTAGCACTTAGTTCCCGAAGGATTCTAGAGGTGACTCCCACGGTTCGGAATTTAATTAATTCCTATGCATAATGCATTCCTCAAAATGCAAGCACTAAAAAGTATACAATTTATACCTTCAATAACCACAACCAAACTATAACACATAACATGCAAGTCATAAACAAGATTTCCTTTCTAACAACTACTATTCAAAATGCAAGCACCAAAAAGTATACAATTTATACATTCAATAACCACGACCAAACTATAACACATAACATGCAAGTCATAAACAAGATTTCCTTTCTATCAACTACTATTCAAAATGCAAGCACCAAAAAGTATACAATTTATACATTCAATAACCACAACCAAACTATAACATATAACATGCAAGTCAATAGCAAGATTTCCTATCATGTAAAACACTTTCCTTTTTAACATATCACCTATCATTTATGGAGTCTAAGATAGACATCAATCTTATCGTACTATAAACCTCGAAGGGTACAGAAATAAACCGGTCAAATCTATGACCATAATCTATATTGTCCTCTGTGGGTTGCGGATCAGGTGTCGACCGGGACTAAACATATCACATGTCATGCATCAGCATGATAGGAATGCCAACCAATCTCAAAACCGTAGTTTTCATCATAAAATAAACTTTTATGGAATTTATATAAATATAAAATTCCATAATTTAAAACCATAAGGATTAAAATCCTTTAGTGAATATATATAAAAATATTCATAAAAATATTCACTATATTTCACTTCATCTTTCACCTCGTATTACGTGAAATTTATCTATTCCGGGAATTTTCAGTGGTTTCATTATCACCATTTTCGAATAGATGAATATTTTAAAATTTCATCTCATTATATTCATGTTTTATGAAATTTAGTAATTTCCTCATGTTTCGTGATTTACTATCGAAATTCGGAAATAAAATCATTTAATATGATTTTATAAAGTTTTTCTAAAATTTTCGGCAGCATAACGGCTGCCGATTTACTAACCTCCTGCACGGAAAAATACAGTTTTAAATCTTTCAGCCAGTACTTCTTCCCAAATTATTTTCAGCAAATCATGCATCATAATAATTTTCATAAAATATTTGCATAAAATATTTCAATTTAAAATATGCAGACTGAGTGTCCTTACAGTGCTGCACATGCATCCCTTACCTTTTTCCGGGTCGACAACTTCTGCTTATCGATCGCGCCCGCACTCCATTTCTCCCGATTCCTTATTCCGATTGCTGAAAATAATTTCTGGAATTAAAATTCTAATTTTTAGAATTTTTTTCATAATTTATTTAATTTTTCTGAAATTAAATTTTCGGGAAATTTCTTACCGAATTTTCGTAAATTTTCGAGTTGTCGAATTTTCGGGAATCTCCGAATTCTCGAAATTCTCATTTTTCCTCTTTTTCTTTCTTTTTTCTTTTCTTTCTCTTTCTTTTCTTTTTCTTTTTCTTTTTTTCCTTTTTCTTTTCTTTCTTTTCTTTTTTTTCTCCTTTCTCTGGCCGGACCGGTTCAGACCGGTTTGTGCCTCATCCCGCCGGTTTGGCCGGGTCGGCCGCCGGCGGTCCTCCTTTTCGTCGATTCGCACCTCCCACAGCTGGTCGACGTTGCAGGGATGCTGGATCTGGCCTCCGTTTCACCCCATCACCGGCGACAATGTCGGATCTGGGTCTGTGGGTTTCGGCCTCTTTCTCCCCTGTTTCCTCCTTCCTCCGCCGTTTCCTTCACCGTCGGTGGCCTCCTTCTCCTTCGTTGGTCCTTGCCGATGGCGTTGGTGGCGGTAGCGGTGCCCAGATCAGCCGGCACCGCCGATCTTCCTTCTCCTTTTTCCTTTCGGTTTTTTTCCCCCTTCGCTTCGCGTCGTTTTCTTCTCTTTCCACCTCGGGCTGCCGTCGTTCGCTTCTCTCGCCGGCGGAGCCACTCGTTCCTCCTCTCTTCCCTCACTCGGCCGGTGGTGGCAGCTGTTGCTACCGCCGGTCTTTGCTGGAAGGCCTGATCCTTCCTTTCCTTTTTTTCTTTTGTTTAGTTTCCTTTTTTTTTGGATTATTTTCTATTTTTAGTATGTAGCATACTATATATTATATACAATATAATATATACTATATATTATGCATATATTATTTTATACATAATATAATATAATATATATTATATATAAATTATATATATTTTATATTATAAACATACCTCTAGTATATATATATATATATATATATATATATATGTATTTTTATATATTTTAAAATAAATAACCTTTACATATACAATTTATATAGATATTATAATACAATATTTATATATATAAACTTTAATATAAAATCACATTTACCTTTCTTCTATATGTATTTATATGATTATATAAAATATTATGTTCATATACATATGTATCATATAATTTTATGAAATAGTATATATTTCTATATATATACCAACGTATATTAAAATATACTATATAGTATTTTAAATACATATGTATTTGTATAAAATACATTTATATAATTTGTAATCATATAAATATACTTTATTTTCATTTCTCATTTTCTTTATATAATTTGGATTTTAATTTATCCAATTTAATTCTTTTTTTCTCTCTCTATTATTTTTATTTTCACTTCCAATTTAATTTCTTTTATACAAATTCCCCAATTCTTTCACTTCCTCGATTCTCGGGATTTTCACCAATATCCCGTTCTCGCAAATTTTTATTTATTCCCTCTTATTTAATTTCTCCAATATTTATGTTCAATATTTCTAATTTCCAATAAATGAAAAATTTACGATTATCACATCCTCCCCACCTTAAGAAATTCGGTCCTTCGAATTTAACTTAAGTCCAAAGGGGGTATATGCTGTATACTTACGACTTCTGATCTCTAGTTCATCCTCCAAGTAATACTGCCAGTACACTTTTAAACATCAATAGTACTTTAGACCACTACATGCAGTCTTTCATCATATATGTCTACGCTCATGTAATTTCATTTTTCTCAAATCGAGAGTTATTCACTTTTACTCTTTTCATATAAGAGCCATACATAATATTTTTAATATTACAGTTGATCTATGCTGTTCATCATCCATTCTTCTTACTTAGTGCCGAGTCGACATAATTTAGTACTATCATGTACTTATGTTAATCAATTATATGTAAGTGTCCCAGTAGCTTTCACATCTCATGCACACGCTCTCTCAATATCATGGAGCGTTTACATCTCACGCTCATATATATATATCAGTATGGAGCGGTGCTATCAATACACTTGGGATCTCAAGGCCTTTTGCTATCACTCATTAGCATATGGCAACTCAGAGACTCCCATCACATGTAAGGCTCACTGGAACTGTACATACACATTTACACCATTTAACACTTATACTTCGACTAAGGCACTAGAGAATCTAGATGTCTGATAATGGAAAGTGATTCTATTTAGATCATCAGTCTTTAATCACTTCCATATCATCATTTCTCTTTTTGACTTTTTTATTGTCCAAAATATTCATTTTCACACTTATTCCCCCAAGGCTGCATCTCATTTGCCGACTTTACTATAGATCATCTTTTACAATCATAATTCATGAGACTATCATATTCTCTTCATGTAGTATGGTCTTTAAATCTCTTTTCATAATTTAGATTCTGTGATTGAATCCTCGAATTATCCATTTAAGCACCACATTATCTATACAATTCCACCATCTCTATCATTTCGAGGTGGTTATATGTACAAACATTTCTTATTTATATACTGGCAGTAAACATATCAATTATCTTACTCCCTTGAGTATCATTAATTGTGCTTACCAAAGTTGGCTTGCTTTTACATCTTACCACAGTTATGTGATAACCAACACAAATCACCCTTAGTCTTAACTTCGGGAACTGTTTCATATTGATGTTCCCTTCTCATCATGCAGTTTATTTCCTTATTCCACTTTCACTTTCGTTTTCATATTCTTACTCTCATCCCTTTTTGTCGGTATTCTCAATTGATATGGTACTATACTGTTAAGATCTTTTAAAATCTTGCATACCATCTTTTTCTTTACACTATCCATATACCGACTTTAATTTCTTTAATTAGATATCCTCTATAGAGCAGCTAGTCTCATCACTCTTTTATAGGCTGACAATAGTATTTAGCTAGACTCATTACTTTTGTATCTCAATCATTATCTTTATATCATAGACAGGTTCACTGTCATCCTGTCGTCTTGAGATCATATATCTCAAGAGGAGATACTGTTTGGCCTAATTTCTTAGTTGCTAATCTTAGCATAATTCCACAGCCTTTAAGAGTTTAAGGATCATATCACAATGCTGCTCATGTTCCGTTTATACTTTAGACTCTATTAGCATTTCATCAATTTACTCATGTAAGGATGCCTCGTTCTTTAGGCTTATATACTTTACAAGGCAACTCATTACCCTTGTAACTTCAATCGGAACTCGTAAAATTCACTCCGAGTTCAAATCATCATCTTATGGACACCAATCTTAAATCTTTTATCTAAGGACTCTTTATACTGAGGCTAGTCTTATTAACTCCTCACACATCCCTAATCAGCTCCATAAAGCGTCTGTTCTCATGTAGATGAATACTTGTTCTTCACCAGAACTTTATCAATGATAGGAAATTAATACATCCTTTTTAATTCATCTACAACTCAATATCATTTGTATTTCTCTCATTTATACTTATACAGACAATTTCATTATTCTCAATTTTTCATTATCTGTATTTTCGTCATCCAGACCTTTACACGTGAATTTCGTTATTCACACAATTTTCAGAGTTATTTTCTTAAGCTTTTCGGATTCTTTCTACATCTTCCGATATAAACTTAGAATTTAACTTCATATTCAAAATCGAGTCAATGTTATCTCGATTCCTCTAATCTATATAACTCTGGAAGTTCTATCGGAAATCAAATCTGATATTTTCTTTAATCATACATTTCTTATCATCTTGTGACCATCGTTCTTCAACTTTTCATCTGATTATGCCTTTTACAAAGATTGCTCTTATAAGCTCCTTATGAAGGAAACCGAAAACAAACATGCAGCGGAATTTAAATCATTCGGTCTCCACCAGGATCGATTCGGAGGGTTGCCTGATTAGGGTTTCGAGATTTTACCTAATGTTTTCTTTGATTTCTGTCGTTGGTCGAGTCACAAGCAACAACCTTTCGTTCCTGCCTCTATGGTATCCACACGAACGGATCTCACGACTCTTGAACGTCTCACGATCAGAAGCCTTAAGGAGCGTTTTTGATTCTTTATAACCGAACTGCTAGCTTCGATTAAAAGAATACTTTTCTGTTTTCTAATTGTTGTGCGGGTATGTTTCAGAAAACATCCTTTTATAGGCAGTAAATTTTACCCTAAAATTTACTGCCAAACAGAACTCTAATCCTACTTAGAATAGGATTAGTTATATCCCTAATCCAATTCAGAATAGGATTAGTTATATCCTTAATCCAATTCAGAATAGGATTAATTAAGCTCCTCATTGATCTGTTCTAAGTGTGCGACCCAATAGGTTCTCAAAACAATGGCAATGACAAAATTGTCACAGGCAATGAGCGGTATCTAGCAACACATCATTGCTACCCATGTAACGAGAATGTCAATGACTCGACATAACCTTACTCGTGATAGATGTTACCGTGTAGTCTAATCCCTTTATCCTTTGATGTCTTGATTAGACACAAGTCATGGAATGTGTCACACTTGTATAGTCTAATCAGCGTTTCTTGATTCCTGAGTAGACTAATTAAACAAATAAAATCAATATCTCATATTGACTTATTCGAGCACGGCCATGCATTTTTAGTCTCACTCTATCAAAGGGCCCAAGACATCACTCTTGTTATATAAAAGGGATAAATCCTATCTTGATCACTCAACATCCCTCTACATAGATCAAGGCATACCCAATTACTACCTTTATAGTCCATCCTGTTACGAATGACATCTAGCAGCATTAAAGTATGCAATTCTCTATGTTGGGATCTCTGATGATCTCAAGTCAAAGGATCGCATACACCATCATCACTATGAGAATCGCTTATGACACTCATATAACAATCCATGTAGCGTTCTCATGGAGGGTCGATCCAGTACATAGTTCTCTAACATGTACCTATGTGATGACTTGATATCCTATATCCATGACAATGGTCATCAGTCAACCACATACTAGTCTTATCGTATCATTGTTATCCTTGTTCACAATAATACTTGACTAGGAATATTTTAAGAATAGTGTGTTATTACTATTCTAAGGACATTATCATATAAGATTATATTACGCAGTTATAAGACAAATATAATAATGAACTATGATAAATAAAATGTCATGATACATAAAAAAATGCCAAAGTCAACATCTAATGAATGGTTCTAAGGGCATAATCCAACAATTTATACATCTCCGATTAAATCATATTTAAGGCATCACTTCCATATGATATTTATTTGTTCTTCATAAGAACTTTAGTGTATAACCAAAAATTTTAATTCATCATTTAATTCATCCTCAAATCATATCATTTGTATTTCCATCCTTTACATCGATACTTGTGAATTTCATCATCCATAATATTTTCCAAAAATTATTTTCTTAAGCTTGTCGGATTTCTTCTATATTCTTCGATACAAGCTTAAGAATAAATTTCATATCCACGATCGAGTCAACATTAACCTGATTTCTCAATCTATGTTACTCTGAAATTTATCGGGATTCTCATCCGGTAGTTTCTTTAACCACACTTCTCTTATCATTTTGGACCTTCATCTTTGTGTCCCATCATTTCACAGTGTATTCTTAAGGCAGAGACATTCATTATTCAAATCATTTTGATACATACTTTACCTTGATTTCATTACTTAGTCATACTTTACAGCGTTACAAATCTCATTCTGGTAAGCTGTATCAAGTACAATGGTTATCAACTCACTTTACAGCTACTCGTTTCAATTCAGTTATTCACTTTAAAACCATTTTCATTTATTGAATTCAGGCTTAATTTTCCTTGAGTATATTATCCCCGAGGTTCGAACCTTGGCACCCTTACATACCTAGTTCCTTACACTCGTGTTATCACTAAGCTTCTTGTAAGAGTCCCGCCTGTTCGAATCGACCGTCGGCGAGCATCCCCTAAGCAATCCTTTCGCCCCAGGTTTACCCTTACTAGTGAGTCGACGATAACATAGTTCACCTGTATCTCACAACACATGATCCACTACGGGTCACCCATCATTGGGTTGCCCATCACAATTCTGTCTCAAGGGTCCTGAAGAATTTAGGTTCGCTGTCATCTTCTTTTTATCACTTCACTGTTCTTATAATTATTCTCTAATTTACAGTACTCAACACAGTACCTCATTCTGTAGCACATATTTCAAGATATGTCGGTTCTATATAAGATTATCTGTTTGATACCTCAAAGTAATGAAAACGTATAGAACCATAAGTAACCACACCCGTATGTATTTCATTATCGGTACTATTCACCTTATCAGTCAATTCCTGTAATCATTTTACTTTTCATAATATTCAACGATCCTGTTTAGTACACTCTTAATTTTTTCGACCCTTACAGTCAATAACCGGGCCAAACATCTGATGACATTCCAATACACTCTTTGGATCGCATCACATAAGGCCCCGGCCCGTCCGCCGTCCGCCTGTACACATCTGTATTGTCCGCTCCGGGTTCTAGAGGTGGCCCTTGTCACACAGACGTGGCACTTAGTCCCTCACAGATTTCTTTCGCGTCCGTAATCTAAGTGTTAGTGGAATCAGTAATAGGGATCGTTAGATTCATATGACATCTTCTATGCCATTAATAATTCCATTACTATCAATGGATTCCAATTCAGCTCGGTTTTAACACTATTCCAAACATCGCCCAATATAGGGGCATTTTCGTCATTTCAACATTTATTTCTATCTCCTCAATATACATTTAAATCAATGAACTGATCATCTATATGTTGATAGTATCCTTTCTTATACTTATAACAGCAATTTAGATCTTATTCGATTTTCGACACAGAAGTTCACTAAAATCCACAATGGGATTATTTTGCTTGTAATTTAGCTTTATATCATTAATTTCTCTGTCAAATTGGTCAATTCCAACTTCTGGTGATCTATTTTGACTCCCGGTAAAATTTTGGGGTAGGGGTATTTTGGTCATTTTGGCTAAAAATTTTCTCTCTCTTCAAATTACCCTCAATTGGGGATCTTAAAGTCTATTTAATGATGATATTTCATTCCCCTACTTTAAACCATCACTTTCAGGTCTCAGTTCGGTTCGGACAGAAAAGTACTGGTGGGGCCCTCACCGAGTCCATTTCTGTTTCTTACCGAACCGACCTTCATTTAGATCATAAGATCACTATTTCAGGTAACATTCCGAGCCGTTTTCCCTTTTTAGCATTCCTTATTCCAAAATTGCTCACTTCCTTCTAAACACTTAATTCAATTTGCAATCATTTATTTTCTCTATGTATTTAGACTACACAGTACTACAGGGGATGTTTAACTCTTTTCCTTCCAAAAGTATCCACAGACATCAGGCCAACCATTGCTTTGATACCATTAAATCTATCACGACCCGTGACCACATTTTTCATCTTATTGTACACAACTTAACCGGTTGGGCTGTCTGCGATACTTCACTTGTACTGACTGTTAAACAATTTTACATAATATTGTTAATATTATACACATCCCTCATCGTAATTAATCAGATAAGTAGTACTGTTGACATGTCTAAATACCGAGAATAAATGATCATACCTCAAATAACTCAGTCGGTCTGTCACATTTTTCTTCGTGTACAGTTGGGATCCACAATCCACTGAACTCACAAGCATCAAAACCTAAGATGTTTAATATTAATGGGTGAGCAAAACCACGGCTCAGTAAGAGAATTATATGCCTCACTTGATACTCAGCTTCCTATATGCCGAAAATCTTTTTCATTTTTCCTATGGGCTCTAAGCTCGCATGTAGAAAAGATACTACAGTCGGCTAGGGATCCGAATAGAATAAGGTAGGTATTTTAGAATACCATACTTGTTACGGAACCTAGAAGCAACTGTAGGGAGAAATTTTCATTTCGTTTTGAATTAATAAATCTTTTTTTTCCTTTTTAATCTTCATAACCTTTTCATATTCTTTTCATAATAATGCTTTTATGAAATAAAGGGTTTAAATAAAATAACTAATATTCATATATTCTTTGAAAAGAATATTAGTTAAATCTTTATTATTTTTCTTTAAAACTCATTTCGTACGCACACAGACGTCTCAAACTTGTTCATACTTTCATTCCATTCTTAAGTTCACAAGGCATCATTCTTTTTATCAGTATGATTAAGTGTGAAAGAGACGAACATTCAAGTAGCACATGTTTGAGTGGCATATATAAACATAATCCGATATATCACACACATCATATGTTATATGCACAAAATTTATTTCATCCTTCGCCATTTGTCACATCCCCATCAGAACTTAAACTAATTACTAACACATCAGAACTCGTGTAGCACTTAGTTCCCGAAGGACTCTAGAGGTGGCTCACACGGTACAAAAATTTCTTACTAATATATCAAAACACGTGTAGCACTTAGTTCCTGAAGGATTCTAGAGGTGACTCACACGGTACAATCATCGAGTCTTTGCTCGGTTTGGCCTTTACTAACACATCGAAACTCATGTAGCACTTAGTTCTCGAAGGATTCTAGAGGTGGCTCCCACGGTTCGGAATTCGAGTCTTTGCTCGGTTTGGCCTTTATTAACACATCAGAACACGCATAGCACTTAGTTCTCGAAGGATTCTAGAGGTGACTCACACGGTACAATCATCGAGTCTTTGCTCGGTTTGGCCTTTACTAACACATCAGAACACGTGTAGCACTTAGTTCCCGAAGGATTCTAGAGGTGGCTCACACGGTACAATCATCGAGTCTTTGCTCGGTTTGGCCTTTACTAACACATCAGAACACGTGTAGCACTTAATTCCCGAAGGATTCTAGAGGTGGCTCACACGGTACAATCATCGAGTCTTTGCTCGGTTTGGCCTTTACTAACACATCAGAACACGTGTAGCACTTAGTTCCCGAAGGATTCTAGAGGTGACTCACACGGTACAATCATTGAGTCTTTGCTCGGTTTGGCCTTTACTAACACATTGAAACTCATGTAGCACTTAGTTCCTGAAGGATTCTAGATGTGGCTCCCATGGTTCGGAATTCTAGTCTTTGCTCGGTTAGGCCTTTAGCACATCGAAGCTCGTGTAGCACTTAGTTCCTGAAGGATTCTAGAGGTGACTCCCACAGTTCGGAATTTAATTAATTCCTATGCATAATGCATTCCTCAAAATGTAAGCACTAAAAAGTATACAATTTATACCTTTAATAACCACAACCAAACTATAACACATAACATGCAAGTCATAAACAAGATTTCCTTTCTAACAACTACTATTCACAATGCAAGCACCAAAAAGTATACAATTTATACATTCAATAATCACAACCAAACTATAACACATAACATGCAAGTCATAAACAAGATTTCCTTTTTATCAACTACTATTCAAAATGCAAGCACCAAAAAGTATACAATTTATACATTCAATAACCACAACCAAACTATAACATATAACATGCAAGTCAATAGCAAGATTTCCTATCATGTAAAACACTTTCCTTTTTAACATATCACCTATCATTTATGGAGTCTAAGATAGACATCAATCTTATCGTACTATAAACCTCGAAGGGTACAAAAATAAACCGGTCAAATCTATGACCATAATCTATATTGTCCTCTGTGGGTTGCGGATCAGGTGTCGACCGGGACTAAACATATCACATGTCATGCATCAGCATGATAGGAATGCCAACCAATCTCCAAACCGTAGTTTTCATCATAAAATAAACTTTTATGGAATTTATATAAATATAAAATTCCATAATTTAAAACCATAAGGATTAAAATCCTTTAGTGAATATATATAAAAATATTCATAAAAATATTCACTATATTTCACTTCATCTTTCACCTCATATTACGTGAAATTTATCTATTCCGAGAATTTTCGGTGGTTTCATTATCACCATTTTCGAATACATGAATATTTTAAAATTTCATCTCATTATATTCATGTTTTATGAAATTTAGTAATTTCCTCATGTTTCGTGATTTACTATCGACATTCGGAAATAAAATCATTTAATATGATTTTATAAAGTTTTTTTAAAATTTTCGGCAGCATAACGGCTGCCGATTTACTAACCCCCTGCACGGAAAAATACAATTTTAAATCTTTCAGCCAGTACTTCTTCCCAAATTATTTTCAGCAAATCATGCAACATAATAATTTTTATAAAATATTTGCATAAAATATTTCAATTTAAAATATGCAGACTGAGTATCCTTACAGTGCTGCACATGCATCCCTTACCTTTTTCTAAGTCGACGACTTCTGCTTATCGATCGCGCCCGCACTCCATTTCTCCCGATTCCTTATCCCGATTGCTGAAAATAATTTCTGGAATTAAAATTCTAATTGTTAAAATTTTTTCATAATTTATTTAATTTTTCTGAAATTAAATTTTCGGGAAATTTCTTACCGAATTTTCGTAAATTTTCGGGTTTTCGAATTTTTGGGAATCTCCGAATTCCCGAAATTCTCCTTTTTCCTCTTTTTCTTTCTTTTTTCTTTTCTTTCTCTTTCTTTTCTTTTTCTTTTTCTTTTTTTTTCCTTTTTCTTTTCTTTCTTTTCTTTTTTTTCTCCTTTCTCTGGCCGGACTGGGTCAGACCGGTTTGTGCCTCATCCCGCCGGTTCGGCCGGTTCGGCTGCCGGCGGTCCTCCTTTCTGCCGGTTCGCGCCTCCCACAGCTGGCTGATGTTGCAGGGATGCCGGATCTGGCCTCCGTTTCACCCCATCACCAACGACGGCGCCGGATTTGGGTCCGTGGGTTTCAGCCTCTTTCTCCCCTGTTTCCTCCTTCCTCCGTCGTTTCCTTCACCGCCGGTGGCCTCCTTCTCCTTCGTTGGTCCTTGCCGATGGCGTCGGTGGTGCTAGCGGTGCCCGGATCGGCCTGCACCGCTGATCTTCCTTCTCCTTTTTCCTTTTGGTTTTTTCCCCCTTCGCTTCGCGTTGTTTTCTTCTCTTTCCACCTCGGGCCGCCGTCGTTCGCTTCTCTCATCGACGACGCCACTCGTTCCTCCTCTCTTCCCTCACTTGGCCGGCGGTGGCAGCTGTTGCTACCACCGGTCTCTGCTAGAAGGCCCGATCCTTCCTTTCCTTTTTTTCTTTTGTTTAGTTTCCTTTTTTTTGGTTTATTTTCTATTTTTAGTATGTAGTATACTATATATTATATACAATATAATATATTGTATGCATATAATATATACAATATATTATACATATATTATTTCATACATAATATAATATAATATATATTATATATAAATTATATATATTTTATATTATAAACATATCTCTAGTGTATATATATATATATGTATTTTTATATATTTTAAAATAAATAACCTTTACATATACAATTTATATAGATATTATAATACAATATTTATACATATAAACTTTAATATAAAATCACATTTACCTTTCTTCTATATGTATTTATATGATTATATATACACATAAAATATTATGTTGATATACATATGTATCATATAATTTTATGAAATAGTATATATTTCTATATATATACCAATGTATATTAAAATATACTATATAGTATTTTAAATACATATGTATTTGTATAAAATACATTTATATAATTTGTAATCATGTAAATATACTTTATTTTCATTTCTCATTTTCTTTATTTAATTTGGATTTTAATTTATCCAATTTAATTCTTTTTTTTCTCTCTCTATTATTTTTATTTTCACTTCCAATTTAATTTCTTTTATACGAATTCCCCAATTCTTTCACTTCCTCGATTCTCGGGATTTTCACCAATATCCCGTTCTCGCAAATTTTTATTTATTCCCTCTTATTTAATTTCTCCAATATTTATTTTCAATATTTCTAATTTCCAATAAATGAAAAATTTACGGTTATCACACATATAGCTACTCAGAGATTCCCATCACATATAGGGCTTATTGGAACTTCACATACATTCTCCTCATTTTTTTAATCATATTTCGACTATGGCACTAAAGAATCTAAGAGTTTGATAATGGAGAAGTGATTTCATTAGACTATCAGTCTATAATCACTTCTATATTATCATATCTCTTTTAGATTCTTCATTATTATCCCCAATACTTTTTTCATATTTATTTCATCAAATACTGCAGCTCATTTGCAGACTTTGCTATTTACCATCTTTTACCATAATTGAATCAAGAGACAATCATTTTCTCTCCATATCGTCTTTTCATGTAGCATTCTTATTACCTCTTTTATTCTTGTGGTATATTCATTATCACTTTACTTTTAGAATATACCTGAACTTATACTCTTTTATAATTTAGATTCCATAATGGCATAATCAAATTATAATTTAATCTCCTCATTATTTAAATTCATCATTGAATCTATAATTATCAATTTAATCACCTCATTATCTGTATAAATCTACTATTTCCATCATTTCGAAGTGGTATATATATATATATATATATCCTTTTTCCATTTATATAACTGGCAATAAAATGTAAATTATTTCTTTACTCCTTGGAGTATAATTACTTTTCCTCTATCGAGTTTGGCCCGATCTTACATCTAGCCATAATCATGTGATAACCACAAAATCACTTTTAGTTTTAAAATTGGGAACTACTCATATTGGTGTTCTCACTTCATCATATAATGATCCTCTTATTACATATTCATCTTTCCTTTCATCATCATTTCAGTCACTTTTCATCAATGGTAAAATATTCCACTATTAAATTCTTTTAACCTTTTGTATACCATCTTTATACTTATTCATTCATCGACTTAAACTTATTTAATTTTTAAGTCTCATCTGTAGAGCAGCTAACCCAATAACTCTTCTGTAGACTGGCAATAATATTTAGCTAGAACCAGTACATTTCGTATCTCAATCATTATCTCTTCATTAGAGGCAGATCCACATCGCTCTGTCATTCGAGATCATATATCTTAGACAGAGATACTGTCTAGCCACTCTTATTTTCCATACTCAACATATAATTCATTGTCTTTGAGAGTCCGTAGGGTCATACTACCATATTGCTTATTTTCCATTGATATCTTAGACTATATCAATATCTCATCACTTATCCTTATATGGATGCCTCATTCATTCGGCTTATATACCTCACAAGGTATTTCATTAACCTTGTAAATCTCAAGAGGAACTCATAAAAATTATATCGAGTTATAATTATTATCTTATGATCATCAATCTTCAACTTTTCATCTGATGATGCCTTTTACAGAGATTGGTCTTAGAAACTTTTTATACTTCTCTTGATTAAATCATATAAGGCATTAATTGCATATGAATATATGTTCTTGATAAGAACTTTATTGCATAATAGGAATTTAATACCTCTTATTGTTCATCTGTAGGGTCATACCACCATGCTGCTTATTTTCCATTGATATCTTAGACTATATCAATATCTCATCACTTATCCTTATATGGATGCCTCATTCATTCGGCTTATATACCTCACAAGGTATTTCATTAACCTTGTAAATCTCAATAGGAACTCGTAAAAATTATATCGAGTTCTAATTATTATCTTATGATCATCAATCTTCAACTTTTCATTTGATGATGCCTTTTACAGAGATTGGTCTTAGAAACTTTTTATACTTCTCTTGATTAAATCATATAAGGCATCAATTGCATATGAATATATGTTCTTGATAAGAACTTTATTGCATAATAGGAATTTAATACCTCTTATTGTTCATCTGTAGGGTCATACCACCATGCTGCTTATTTTCCATTGATATCTTAGACTATATCAATATCTCATCACTTATCCTTATATGGATGCCTCATTCATTCGGCTTATATACCTCACAAGGTATTTCATTAACCTTGTAAACCTCAATAGGAACTCGTAAAAATTATATCGAGTTCTAATTATTATCTTATGATCATCAATCTTCAACTTTTCATCTGATGATGCCTTTTACAGAGATTGGTCTTAGAAACTTTTTATACATCTCTTGATTAAATCATATAAGGCATCAATTGCATATATATGAATATTTGTTCTTAATAAGAACTTTATTGCATAATAGGAATTTAATACCTCTTATTGTTCATCCTCTCATTAACATCATCCGTATTTCCATCAATTATCCTTATATAAGTGAATTTCATTATTCACTAATTTTCAGAGTTATTTTCTTAAGCTTTTTGGATTCTTCTATGTTCTCCGATATAACCTTAGAATAGATTCTGTATTAACAATCGAGTCAATGCTAACCCGATCTCTCTAATCTATATAGCTATGGGAATTTATTAGGAATCATGTCCAATATTTTCTTTAATCACACACCTCTTATCATTTTGGACATTTCATCTCTGTGTCCTATCATTTCCCCTGTATATCCTCAAGCAAAGGCATTTAATATTCAAATCGTTTTAACATCTACTCCGCCTTGATTCAGTTATTTCCTCATATTTCACAGCATATCGATCATATTAATTAGTATGTTGTATCCAATATAATTATTTGATTAATACCTTTCATAACTAACCGATTTATTATTGAAATTCATTTTAAAATCATTTTCATTTAATAATTTAGGTTAGCTGTTATCTTCCTCATCTCTTATCTTCACTTACTGTCCTTGTGCATACTTTCCAATTTCATATTGTTCCATACAGTACATTATTCTGTAAAACATATTTCAAAATATTCCGGTTCTGTAATTATTCATTTAATACTTCAAAAACTGTATAATTGTATAGAACCAGAATTAACCATACTGCTATGGATTTCATCCTCTATACTGATCTCTTTCTCATTCATCATCAATAATCAGTTTTCTTTTCATCATATCAAACAATCCCGTAATAATATCCCATTAACACATTTTTTAAATCCGACCCTTAAAAATCAATAATAGAGTCGCTCATCCTGCGACTTCCCTATAACCATTCGGGTCACATCAGCACTCTAAATGTAGTGGAATTAGAAATCGGGACCGTTATGCAGATATTACATTCCTTTATGTCATCAATAACTCCATTACTATCTATGGAATTTAAGATCGACTTGGTTTATTGCTATTCAAAACATAATCCCACATAGGGGCATTTTTGTCATTACACATTTATTTCTTTCTCCTCACTATACATTTAAACCAAGGATCTTCTTATCTATGTGTTGATAGTATCCTTTCTCATACTAATATCTACAGTTTAATATCTTATTCGATTTCGACAGAAAAGTCCACTAAGATGCATAATTGGGTTATTTTGCATGAAATGCAGCTTTACATCATCAATTACTCTATCAAATCAGTCAATTCAAACTTCCGTTTGTCTATTTTGACTTCCGGTAAAATTTTGGAGGTAGGGATATTTTGGTCATTTTTGGCCAAAATTTTTCTCTCACTTCAAAATACCTTCAACCGGTGATCTTAAGGTCTATTTAATGATGATATTTAATTCCCCTCCTTTATATCATCACTTTAAGGTCTCAATTCGATCCGAACAGAAAAGTACTGGTGGGGCCCTCACTGAGTCCATTTCTGTTCCTTACCGAACCCAACCTTCATTTAGATTATAAGATCACCATTTCAAATAATTTCTAGAGCCGTTTTCCCTCTTTGATATCCTTAGTTCATAATTCTCACCCCCTTCACAACATTTAACTCAATTTACAATCATTTATTTCCTTTATATATTTAGACTACACAGTACTACAGGAGATGTTAGCCTTTTTCGACATATTTTCTTTTCCAAAAGTATCGACAGACATCAGGCCAATCTTGCTCTGATACCATTAAATCTGTCATAGCCCGTGACCTTATTTTTTCACCTTTTTCTATACATCTTATTTGGTTGGGCTGTATGCGATACTTTACTTTTCTTTTACATATAAACAATTTCATATAAAATTATAATATGAATTACATCCCCTATCTTAATTCATAAGGAAGTAGGACTGTAGATAAGTCTAAATACAGAAAATAAATGATCATACGTTATTAAATAAATCAAGCTGTCGCATCGTCCTCAAATGCACAGCCAAAGTCCTTTAGATGTCAGACTCTTATTCTTCGAAAACCTAAAATGTTAAAATTAAGGGGTGAACAAACCACGGCTCAGTAAGGGAATTATATGCCTCACTTGATATTCAGCTATCTATATGTTGAAAAACTTTTTCATTTTTTCTATGGGCTTTAGGCTCGCATGCAGGAAGGATACTACAGTCGGCTAGGGATCCGGATGGAGTAAGGTAGGTATTTTGAAACACCTATCTTGTCCCGGAACCTAGAAGCAACTGTAGAGAGTAATAAATTTCTTTTCGTTTGAAATTTAAATCCTTTTCCTTTTTATTTCATATCATTTTCGTATTCTTTTCAAAATAATGCTTTTATGAAATAAAGCATTTAAATAAAGTAACTAATATTCATATATTCTTTGAAAAGAATATTAGTTAAATCATCATCATTCTCATTTAAACTCTTTTCATATTTTACTGTACAATCATAATTAGTACAATACTTTAAATAGAAAAAATAAGCTATTAAACCCTTTTCATATAAAATATACATCATTTAAATCTAATATTCAATTTAAAATTCAAATAAGAATATTAGATTTATTTTCCTTCTCTTTCCTTTTTGGAAAACATATCACTTATTCATGTCACATATAGTCTAATATTCAATTTAAAATCATAGTAAGAATATTAGACTTATAAACTCCTTTTCCTTTTGAAAACATATTACATATTCATATCACATGTCATATGAAAATCATCTCGTAGTACTAAAATCAGTACTGAAATAAGCATTTTGTAAAATGCTGTAAATCACTTTCATTTGATTTATCACATATCATGTAAAACATTTTCATTTCACGTATCACATATCATATAAAACATTTTCATGTATGGAGATTGAGGCACGCACGCCCTGCCCGTCCACTAGGTCGTTACTCATATCATGCTATAGACCCCGAAGGGTATAAAATAATCATGTCAGATCTATGGCCATAGTCTATAATTGTCCTTAGCGGATCATTGATCAGGTGTCAGTCGGGACTACATATCACATATCACATATTACATATCACATGTCACATATCAGCATGATAAGGTTGCCATCTAGTCTCAAAACCGTATTTTTTTCATCATAAAATAACCTTTATGGAATTTATAAAAATATATAATTTCATAATTTAAAATCATAAAGGTTATAAAATCATTTAATGAATATTTAAGAAATATATAAAAAAATATTCACTTTATTTCTTTTCATTTTCCATCTCGTATTACGTGTAATTTATGTATCAGGAGAATTTTCAGTGATTTCATTATCACTATTCTCGAAAACATGAATATTTTAAAATCACTTTCATTTTATTCATGTTTTTATGGAAAATATTCATTTTTCGATTTTCGTGGTTGAAAATCATTTCTCGTGAAACAAAATCATTTATTATGATTTTATGAAATTTTCTAGAAATTTTTGGTAATTTTCGATAATTTTTCGATAGTATAACGGCTGCCAATTGGCTAGCCTCCTACACGAAAAATACAGTTTATAATTCGAGCCAGTACATCATCACAAATTTCCAACCACAGAATTATCACAATATTTTCATAAAATATTTCATAATTAAAAACATGCAGACTGAATATCCTTACAGTGCTGCACGTGCATCCCTTACCTGTTCCGAGTCGACGACTTCCTCGTTATCGGTCGCGCTCGAAATCCATCTCTTCCGATTCCATCATCTCGTTCGTCGAGAATAATTTCTGAAAATTAAAATTCTAAATTTGGAATTTTTTCATAATTTATTAAAATTCATTTGAAATTAATTTTCAAAATTTTTTACCGAATTTTTTGTAATTTTCGAATTCCCGAAAATTCCTTTTCTCTCTCTTTTTCTCCCCTTTTTTCCTCTTTTCTTTATTTCTTTTCCTTTTTCTTTTACTTTTCTTTTTTCTTTTTCCTTTTCTTTTTCCTTTTTTTTCCTTCTTTTTTCTTCCTTTTTCCTTTCTTTTCCCGGTCGGACCGATTTGCCTCCTTCCTCGTGGGTTCCTCGTCGACGATCGGTTCTCCGACGATTCGGCGGCTCCACAACTAGTCGACGGTGTCGTAACGATTTTCGTCCGGGGACTCGATCGCTAGACGATTTTGAAACAAAGAAACAAAGAGGAGTCGCTACCAATCTTTTTTTGACTACGTGTGATTAGTCACCTACAATTATTTATCTTTTTAATAAAATCTTAAAATTAATTAAGTTTTATCAAAAAAAATAATTTTTGGTCTGCGAAAACAAAGTTTGGGTTCGGGAGTTCAGTTACGTGTGGGGAAGGATTAGCACCCCCACAACGCCCGTTAAAAAACGGTACCACTTAATCATGTCTTATCTTTTAGTCTTAATAAAAATGGTCTTAACTAAATATTTAAAAGAACTTTATTTATTTTGAAATCAATTTTTGATTTGCTTATTATTTGAAATATTAAATTTTATTTTTATTTTAGCTAAATTTATTTTTTATTTGAAATAAATGAGAATCTTTTGTATTGAAAATTATTCCGAAGTACCCCAATACTTTTGATAGCATTTCGGATAATTTCCTCACCTAGAGATTTCTTAAGAATCGCTACTTGCAATTTCTATAGAATCCCATCCTCGGGAGATTCACACTTATTTTGAAATTCCATGGATGCTAATGATGCAATCAAAATACAGATGATGCACATGAGAAATCCATTATTCATATTATTATTTTGTAATTTATTTATATTTATAAAATTTTGTTTTTATTGAAAAATCATACTAAATATTCCAATACGCTGGTAACATTTAGCATATTTCTCTCACCTAGAGAACAGTTAGAAATCACTACTTGTGAATTCCGTAACATCTCATCATCGAAAAATCTTATACTTTTTATTTAATAATTAATTGTTTTATTATCATTTATTTTTGAAGGTTAATTGTAACAATTTTGTACTCTTATATATTTGTTTAAAAATTTTATTTATTTATTATTTGTTTATTAATATTAATTTATTTCACCGAGCTAAAACTACTTGAATATCCCAATATGCTGGTAATATTCAAATATTTCATTTCGACCCTAAGGATTATCAAAGAATCACTACTTGTGATTTCTAAGAATTCCCATCATCGGAAATGCTTATAAGATTTATCTTAAGACAGTGAAAATTTACAAATTTATTTATGAATTTAATTTTGTAAATCTATTTTATGAGTTGAATAATCACGTAAGAAGAATGTAATTATATATGCATTATAAACATGTTAAATACCATTAAAACAACAAAAGTGCATTTGTACGTTCATAATTTAAATAAAATAAGATATATGAATAGTAAAGTATACCTTATAAATACCAAACTCTACTTTGAAGCAATTTTAGCCCAGGGATTGAGTGGACTTTGACGTGACCTTGCTCCACTTCCGTTTTCCGTGGCAACAATTGGTATCTTCTTTACTTGCATGAATCGGTTGGCTGTGTTGGCAAGAAGAGGACGCAATGAAGTGCACCAAATTATGAAGCAACCATGAGGATGAACGGCACAGGGCAATGATTTAGCAAGTGGTAGCTGTGGCGTGGAAACTAGCAAGGAAGTAGCAGCAGTCCGGACTTGGTGATGATGTAGGGCAACAGTGGCAAAGAGACGATGCAGGTATATGCAAGGCAGTGGTAGCTTCAACGATACAGAAGCTTGTGATGAGGTGGTGACAAGGCGTGGCGTAATGGAGCCAGCCTTGATGATTGCGAGGGTCGAACAGGAGCGGTGCAGGCAGCGTGGTCAAGATGTGGCGTGAATGATAACAGCACAGCTGGAATGAAGAATCAGTTGGTTGTCTTTTTCAACCTCTTTTATTATTCCCACAATAAACAACGTAGTCAAGCAGTAGTAGCAATGGCGTGTTATGATGAGTCTCCAAGCAGTAGCAAGTTAGCAAGAAACGGGATTGGACAGACTTGTATGATGAACCGGCGATTAGCAGAACAAACGTAGCAGGAGAGGAGTGGCAAACTCAGACAGTAAGCAGCAGCAATGGTGACTTTGACACGAGGACAAAGAGCACAGCGATTGAGTAGCAGGGCAGTAAGCCAAGAAAAAAACTACTGTCGTTAGTGAGGTGCAGGACGGAACCGAGACTAGCATGGGTAATGACCAGAACAGGGGCACAGTGATGGTGTCACGGGCTGGTACTAGCAGAAGCAGGTGATGGCAATATCGGGGTAGCTGTAAGCGTGGTGGTTCGGTGTACTACGATGGTGAGAGGCTAGCGTAGCAGATCAGCTTGGCTGCAATAGGTGATGATGGATGCAGGACACGGGGTAAGGTAGGCAGTGTAAGGCATGAATGGCTGGGCTGTGTAGATGGTGAATCAACAGAAGACTGAAGCCTCTGGATGGGTATTGGTGAAGAGAAGATGATGCCGCCGATGAGGATTTCCTGACAGAGGGCACCGGATCTGGGTTAGAAACTCCTGTAGGTGAGTCGACTGTGGATTTGTCGAGGAGCTAGGTGAGAGGACGGAAAGAAAGTTGATACCAAATAGGTTAACAGTATGCGGAAGAAAAGGGAACTAGGGTTTTTTTTCTCTTCCCAGCCTTTTTTTTTGTTCCGTCCCCTCTAGGGTTTTTTTCTCTCGGTTTTTCTAGGGTTTCCTCCCTTTTCTTAAACCTAGCAAGCTATTCCCTTTTAAAACCCAAAAATCCCTCTCTTATTTAAGAAAGAAAAATTTGATTTTAATGCACTGATCCCAAAATCATGGGATCTTTATTTTATCATTTATTTTTGTTTGACCCTTTTTAATTTGTTTCCTTTTCAATTTTTTTTTTACTTTAGGCAATGAATTTTCATATTTAATTCCACCTTAATTATCTCCTTCATTATTATTATTCTTTTATTTTTTATTATTTTTTTATTATTTTTTTTAATTTTATTTTTTTATTTTGAAACTGCTCGGACAAAATTAGGTGCCTACAGCTGCCCCACTTTGCGCTTTGCTGTGAAACAGTAATGGTGCAAAGACATAGACAACCATTTTGTCCGAATGCAAGACCTATCAATGATTTTTTTTTATAAAACATGATAATTCCTAGTCTCTCCTATCACAAGACTAAGGAATGCAAAATGAAATTTTCTTAGTCCTCCTATCATAAGACTAAAGAAATGAATGTAGACTGAGATTTCCTAATCTTTTCTATCACAAGATTAAGGAATGCAAAGTGAAATTCCTAGTCTCTCCTATCATAAGACTAAGGGACGCAAGATGAAATTTTCCTAATCTTTTCTATCATAAGATTAAGGAATGCAAAGTGAAATTCTTAGTCTCTCCTATCATAAGACTAAGGAATGCAAACATGAGTTTTCCTAATCTTTTCTATCACAAGATTAAGGAATACAAACATGAATTTTCCAAATCTTTTCTATCATAAGATTAAGGAATGCAAAGTGAAATTCCTAGTCTCTCCTATCATAAGACTGAGGAATACAAACATGAATTTTCCAAATCTTTTCTATCATAAGATTAAGGAATGCAAAGTGAAATTCCTAGTCTTTCCTATCATAAGACTAAGGGACGCAAGATGAAATTTTCCTAATCTTTTTTATCATAAGATTAAGGAATGCAAAGTAAAATTCCTAGTCTCTCCTATCATAAGACTGAGGAATGTGAGATGAAATTTCCTGGTCTTTCCTATCATAAGACTAAGGAATGTAGGATGAAGTTTTCCTAGTCTCTCCTATCATAAGACTAAGGAAGGCAAAAGAAAAATGAAATTTCCTAATCTTTTCTATCACAAGATTAAGGAATGCAAAAACATGAATTTTCCTAGCCTTTCCTATCATAAGACTAAAGAAATAAATGTAGAATGAGATTTCCTAACCTTTTCTATCACAAGATTAACGAATGCAAACTGAAATTCCTAGTCTTTCCTATCATAAGACTAAAGAATGAAAGATAAAATCTCCTAGTCTCTCCTATCATAAGACTAAGGAATGCAAAAAATGAATTTTTCTTAGTCTCTCCTATCATAAGACTAAAGAAATGAAAGATGAAATTTCCTAATCTTTTCTATCACAAGATTAAGGAATGCAAAGTGAAATTCCTAGTCTTTCCTATCATAAGACTAAGGAATACAAACATGAATTTTCCAAATCTTTTCTATCATAAGATTAAGGAATGCAAAGTGAAATTCCTAGTCTCTCCTATCATAAGACTGAGGAATGTGAGATGAAATTTCCTGGTCTTTCCTATCATAAGACTAAGGAATGCAAAGTGAATGGGATTTCCCAATCTTTTCTATCATAAGATTAAGGAATGCAAAGTGAAATTCCTAGTCTTTCCTATCATAAGACTAAGGAATGCAAAGTGAATGGGATTTCCTAATCTTTTCTATCATAAGATTAAGGAATGCGAAGTGAAATTCCTAGTCTCTCCTATCGTAAGACTAAGGAATGCAAGATGATCATGGAATAAAAGCTCCTCTCAACAGAGGCTTTGAAACTTCTGAAACACAAAGAGTTCCTCTCAATAGAGGCAATGAAACTTTTGAAACAAAAAGCTCCTCTCAACAGAAGTAATGTGACTTTTGAAAACATAAAGCTCCTCTCGATAGAGGCAATGAGACTTTGAAAAAATAAAGCTCCTCTCAACAGAGGCAATGAGACTTTTGAAAAATAAAGATTTCATTCAGAATGCCAGTTAGCATGGGCTTGACTGGGCTTAACTTTCATTTTGATGCCAACAATATTGGGCTTCATCCTCCTTTAAGGTGCCAGCTAAACTGGACTTTGCTCTCATCTAAAGTTTTTTCAAAAAGGTATTTTTCTCATCATCTTCTCATACCTCATCATTTTTCAAATTACTGTCTCTTATATTTTCTCTTTTCCTCAAAATTTTAATCATTCAGGGCTTCTTATCCTTATGTCTTAACAAATAGTTCAATGTCAAAATGCACTGATGAAATATCATGCATGTCATGAATATAATGAATGCCATGAATGTTATGCACATGTCAATGTCATGCCCCTTGAATTATTCCATGAATGTATGCAAATGCATTCTCAATTGTGGTAACAAGATTCTCAAGCTCATCTCATTTTCCTCAAGTTCCACATATCTGCTGGATTCTTCTTATTCAAATCTTCTATCTCCACTTCTCATCCCACCTTCTAATGAGTCTTGGTCCCATTATGCTTGAAGACTTGCCATCATGCTTTCAAAGTTATGTTTTCATCATTTTTTTATTTTTGTTTCTTTCTATCTTTTAGTAATGCAAGATTTCTCAAAAGAATATTTTTTTTCAAAAATTTACCCAAGAAAAGGTTACCAACATTTATTTATTTTCCTTCCAATTCGACCACCAATGTAATGCACTCATACATCTTCTCAATTTATTATAGGGATGGAATGAATTTAAAATAATCATGAGAAATATGGGTATTCATTCTTAGAAAAGGAACATGAAATCAAGAAAAATCAATGGGCCAGTTTGTTTGGAATATGGTTTTTAGTATCCATTTAAAATTCTGACAATTTCAATCAAGTCAATCTAAAATTCTTCTCCAAAAGCCCACTCATATTGATATGCTCTTTCATGTAGTGTCTACCAATCTTGTCCTCTGTATCAAAACTGTTGGTGATGACCTTCCTCCTAAGCCGCCCTTTCAGGTTTTCAACTTAGGTGCCCCCTTATTTGATTCAAACTGCCCTTTTCGAGTTTTCAATTTGAATCCTCCTTTTTCTTTTTCTCTTTTTTTTTCTTTTTTTTCTCTTTCTTTTTTCTTTCTCTTTTTTCATATATTTTTTTATTTTTTTTTCTTTTTTTTTTCATCTTCAACGTCATTGGCTTTGACAAACTTCAACCTTTAGTGCTCAATCCAAATTCAACCCCTAATAGGCGTTCTTGATTTCAATCCAAGATATCTTCCAAAGCTCATGGGTTTCTTCATTCAACTTGATCTACTTCCTTCAAAGGATCATTATCTCATTGTACAAGTATCTTTTCATTCAACGCATGATTCTTCAATTCAAGCATTTACATTTGATCAAAATGGGCTTTTAAAGGTACGTAATGTAGGCTCAGGTGAGGGTTTACAAGAAAAGGATCAAATAGGCCCAAAATGTGTTTCAAGGTTTACAAACCAAAGGATCACTTTCTTATGAAGTAAATCATTTGAGCATTTTGCCCCATTCTAATTCAGTCATATCTTTTTTTTTCTTTCTTTTTTTTTGTTCTTTTAGGGTTCTTTGTATTTACACTTTTCTTCTTATTTTCTTTCTCCCTTTTTTTTTCACATAAATGGGCACTTTCTTTTTCTTTCTTTTGCCCCTCATGAATAATTTTTCATCTATCTTACTCCCATTATGGAGGGTGATCCTTGGTAGGTTACATCACAAAAAAAACATAATAGGCTCAAAGGGGTAATCAAAGGATAATTTTACTCTCGCTTGAAGGATAGTGAAAGAAGGCCATTTATCATTTCAAATGCAAATATTCTCCTTGAAGGTCATTTACTGAACAAATACAAACTTGTTAGAAACTTCTATAAGAGATTCACCTTTTCTTATACCATCAAATTGGATGAAAATTGTGAACAAATTTTCTTCTTTCTTACTTGGACACCTTGGCAGATTGACAATCCATTAGCAAAAGTGGTTCTTTCAAATTTGAATCCCAGATTTATTGACATCATTATCATCATGTTCATTATTTGGATACTTGTGAATGAAAGATATGGTGAGTATGTGAGAAATGGCAAATGAATAGAATGAATGAGAAATTGACAGTGCATCACACTAGTCGCTTTATTGAAAGGGAAATAAGTAAGAGTTAGCTCATATATAAAACTTTATCTCATACTTATGAGCTTAAGCACTTTCAAAAACTTTCTTCCATTACTTAAAGAAATAAAAGAAAGCAAAAAATAAAACTAGAATTTATAAATCTTCAATATCGCATGGCTAGAACCCTTCATGCCCCCATAAGACAAATCTCTTTTTGAACTACAACTTATTATATTACTCCCTTTCCCTTACCCAAGTTTCTCAACAACTCAGTAATTTGGGCCAATTGCCCCTTTATATCATCTTGAGCTTTTTCATCTTCTCCATGCAAATGCTTTGCTCTTCTTCCATGATCTTAGCTCGATGACGAGTGATGTGTGAATGAACCTTTGGTCGAGCTATCTTCGAATCTTTTATTACCACAATTAAGAATTTATCATTTCACATGTGGTGATGCTTGAAAAAAAAAATGAATGAAGATGAATGGATGAACAAAATGCTACATGTGTTTGGAAAAATCATGCATGGAAATGTTTTGCTAAAGAACCTATGATTCCTTATTAGTGTCTCACATGTCAAACAACAGCAAACATACATGATCAAAGATATGTCCTAAGTAATAGGGTTAACATGACTCTATCCCAAGTTGGTCCTCTTAAGTTTACTACATGTATGCTTTGGAGTTCTAAAGGACAAAAGGTTCCCAAATTGTTCCTTACTGACGTCCATACTAGACTAGTAAGGCACCCCAATCCTCACCCATGATAGGCTTCAGACGGAAAGGGTTCAATTTGAGTGAGAGTATTTCACTTGCCATTGCGGAGGTTATTACCTCACGAGAGCAAAGGTACTATACTCTCTCTTAAAAGGGATAAACCCGGGTGTAGGGTTGATGTATGCAATGAATATGTCATGTATGCAAAGGAATAAAATTTAAGATGCATCCCAACAAAACACAAATGATGAAAATGATTCACACAATTTTCTTTGTTTGTATTATTTTTGTTTTTTTTATGTTTTTTTTATGAAGAGTTTTATTAAATATTTATTAAGACCATTAACTAAGATTTTGAATAAGACATGATTAATTATGGTTCGACTCTCTAATATCCCCAGTGGAGTCGCCAAGGCTGTCGTAACGATTTTCGTTCGGGGACTCGATCGCTAGACGATTTTGAAAAAAAGAAACAAAGAGAAGTCGCCACCAATCTTTTTTTGACTAGGTGTGATTGGTCAACTACAATTATTTATCTTTTTAATAAAATCTTAAAATTAATTAAGTTTTATCAAAAAAAAATAATTTTTGGTCTGCGAAAACAAAGTTTGGGTTCGGGAGTTCAGTTACGTGTGGGGAAGGATTAGCACCCCCACAACGCCCGTTAAAAAACGGTACCACTTAATCATGTCTTATCTTTTAGTTTTAATAAAAATGGTCTTAACTAAATATTTAAAAGAACTTCATTTATTTTGAAATCAATTTTTTATTTGCTTATTATTTGAAATATTAAATTTTATTTTTATTTATGCTAAATTTATTTTTTATTTGAAATAAATGAGAATCTTTTGTATTGAAAATTATTCTGAAGTACCCCAATACTTTTGGTAGCATTTCGGATAATTTCCTCACCTAGAGATTTCTTAAGAATCGCTACTTGCGATTTCTATAGAATCCCATCCTTAGGAGATTCACACTTATTTTGAAATTCCATGGATGCTAATGATGCAATCAAAATACAGATAATGCACATGAGAAATCCATTATTCATATTATTATTTTGTAATTTATTTATATTTATAAAATTTTTTTTATTAAAAAATCATACTAAATATTCCAATACGCTGGTAACATTTAGTATATTTCTCTCACCTAGAGATCAGTTAGGAATCACTACTTGTGAATTCCGTAACATCTCGTCATCGAAAAATCTTATACTTTTTATTTAATATTTAATTGTTTTATTATCATTTATTTTTGAAGGTTAATTGTAACAATTTTGTACTCTTATTTATTTGTTTAAAAATTTTATTTATTTATTATTTGTTTATTAATATTAATTTATTTCACCGAACTAAAACTATTTGAATATCCCAATACGCTGGTAATATTCAAATATTTTATTTCGACCCTAAGGATTATCAAAGAATCACTACTTGTGATTTTTAAGAAATCCCATCATCGGAAATGCTTATAAGATTTATCTTACGATAGTGAAAATTTACAAATTTATTTATGAATTTAATTTTGTAAATCTATTTTATGAGTTGAATAATCACGTAAGAAGAATGTAATTATATATGTATTATAAACATGTTAAATACCATTAAAACAACAAAAGTGTATTTGTACGTTCATAATTTAAATAAAATAAGATATATGAATAGTAAAGTATACTTTATAAATACCAAACTCTACTTTGCAGCAACTTTAGCCCAAGGATTGAGTGGACTTTGACGTGATCTTGCTCCACTTCCATTTTCCGTGGCAACAATTTGTGTCTTCTTTAATTGCATGAATCGGTTGGCTGTGTTGGCAAGAAGAGGACACAATGAAGTGCACCAAATTATGAAGCAACCAGGAGGATGAACGGCACAGGGCAACGATTTAGCAAGTGGTAGCTGTGGCGTGGAAACTAGCAAGGAAGTAGCAGTAGTCCGGACTTGGTGATGATGTAGGGCAACAGTGGCAAAGAGACGATGCAGGTATATGCAAGGCAGCGGCAGCTTCAACGATGCAGAAGCTTGTGATGAGGTGGTGACAAGGCGTGGCGTAATGGAGCCAGCCTTGATGATTGCGGGGGTCGAACAGGAGCGGTACAGGCAGCGTGGTCAAGATGTGGCGTGAATGATAACAGCACAGCTGGAAAGAAGAATCAGTTGGTTGTCTTTTTCAACCTCTTTTATTATTCCCACAATAAACAACGTAGTCAAGCAGTAGTAGCAATGGCGTGTTATGATGAGTCTCCAAGCAGTAGCAAGTTAGCAAGAAACGGGATTGGACAGACTTGTGTGATGAGCCGGTGATTAGCAGAACAAACGTAGCAGGCGAGGAGTGGCAAACTCAGATAGCAAGCAGCAGCAATGGTGACTTTGACACGAGGAAAGAGAGCACAGCGATTGAGTAGCAGGGGCAGTAAGCCAAGAAAAAAACTACTGTCGTTAGTGAGGTGCAGGACGGAACCGAGACTAGCATGGGCAATGACCAGAACAGGGGCACAGTGATGGTGTCACGGGCTGGTACCAGCAGAAGCAGGTGATGGCAATATCGGGGTAGCTGTAAGCGTGGTGGTTCGGTGTACTACGATGGTGAGAGGCTAGCGTAGCAGATCAGCTTGGCTACAATAGGTGATGATGGATGCAGGACACGGGGTAAGGTAGGCAGTGTAAGGCATGAATGGCTGGGCTGTGTAGATGGTGAATCAACATAAGACTGAAGCCTCTGGATGGGTATTGGTGAAGAGAAGATGATGCCACCGATGAGGATTTCCTGACAAAGGGCACCGGATCTGGGTTAGAAACTCCTGTAGGTGAGTCGACTGTGGATTTGTCGAGGAGCCAGGTGAGAGGACGGAAAGAAAATTTGATACCAAATAGGTTAACAGTATGCGGAAGAAAAGGGAACTAAGGTTTTTTTTCCTCTTCCCAGCCTTTTTTTTTGTTCCGTCCCCTCTAGGTTTTTTTTTTCTCTCGATTTTTCTAGGGTTTCCTCCCTTTTCTTAAACCTAGCAAGCTATCCCCTTTTACAACCCAAAAATCCCTCTCTTATTTAAGAAAGAAAAATTTGATTTTAATGCATTGATCCCAAAATCATGGGATCTTTATTTTATCATTTATTTTTGTTTGACCCTTTTTAATTTGTTTCCTTTTCAATTTTTTTTTTACTTTAGGCAATGAATTTTCATATTTAATTCCACCTTAATTATCTCCTTCATTATTATTATTATTTTATTTTTTTATTATTTTTTTATTTTTTATTATTTATTTTTTTTAATTTTTATTTTGAAACTGCTCGGACAAAATTAGGTGTCTACAGACGGCACGACGAGTATGCTGGTGGTCGCCGTTCGGCCTGGATCGGTGGCACGGCGGCGGATCGAGTCGATTTACCTTCGGTTTCTTCCGCCTCTTTGCTGGCCCTCCTCCGCCATTCACCGCGCCTCCGGTGGCCCCCTTCCTTTTCCTCTTCCTCCGCTGGTGCTTCGGTGGCAGTGGTGGTGCCTGGATCGGCTGGCACCGCGACTTTCCATTTCTCTTTTTCTTCCCAGCTTCCGTCGATTTTGCTTCCTGTTTTTCATTTTCTCGTCGTCGGTCACCGGTCGCCTCTTACTCGCATAGCCGACGGCTTCGCTCCTCTCCTTTTTCCTTTGCTCGGCCGGCCGACGGTGGCCGGCCTCTCCTTCATGTTTCCCTTTTGTTTTTTTTTCTTCAACAGAAGAGAATAACAGGGGTCGGGTCCCGACCCCTGTTTTTATTTTTTTAATATTTATAATTATATACATAATTATATTAATAATTATATACATTATTCTAACTATATATATTCACACTTTAATTTAAATTTAATATATATTCCATATATATTTATTTATCTACATAATTGTATATAAAAATATGCATATGTTTTTATTTAATATAAAATAGTATATATATTATTTTATAATATATACTATATTTCATATATACATATGTATTTATATAAAAACATATCAAAATATATTTATATAATCTAATTATATAAATATATAATATACACATTTTATTTTATTTAATTTGGATTTTCTTAATATCCAATTATTTTTCCCTTTTTCTTATTTAATTTGAATTTTCATTTATCCAAAGTAAATTTCCTCCTTTATTTCTTATTTCCAATTTAATTTTCCTTTTCATTTCTTATTTAATTTGGATTTCCATTTATCCAAATTAAATTTCTTAATTTCATCTTTTCATCAATTTCGGGAATTTTAACGATATTCCCTTTTTCATTTTTTCTTAATTTCACATCTTATTTTTATTCCCATTTTAATCTTCCTTCATTCGAATTTCCACCATCAGTAACTTCCTCACTTCTCGAAATTTTCACCAATATTCTGTTCTCATATTATATTTATTTATTTCAACTTATCTATTTCTTAAATATTAATTTCCAAAAATGAAAAATTTGCGGTTATCACATATTATCAACTGTACATCTCGAGAATCTGCTCAACCCTATAGGGAGCTAAGAACTTATGGTCTCCCACTTTTTCCCATGCTATCGTGGATCGATATCATCTGCCATATATAGTTTCGTAAGATGCCATGCCGATAGTCGCTTGTTAGCTATTATTATAAGCAAACTTTGTCATGGTAAATGATCGTCCCAGGAGCCTCTAAAATCAAGTGCACAGGCTCATAACACATCCTCGAGTGTCTGTATCCTACGCTTGGACTGTCCGTCAGTCTGCTGATAAAATGTGGTGCTAAAACTTAGTTGGGATCCCATAGCTTCTTGAAGTCTCTCTCAACAATGAGATGTGAAGCGAGACTCCCTGTCAAATGTATTGCTCCCTGGAACACCGTGTACTCTCACTATCTCCCTGACATATAATTCGGCTAAAGCAATAATTGAATTAGTAGATTTCATAACCAAGAAATTGGACAGACTTAATCAATTTATCCACAATTATCCAGATAGCATTATACCCTTTACGGGTCCTCTGTATTTCACTTAATTTAGGAAGTACAACCAATATGGGTATTTTTCTTCCTTATATAATTTATAACTCTCAGTTAGTCTTGTCTTTAAGATGAGATTGCTAATATACTTTTACACTCGAAATTTCCTTTAAATCCCACATTTCCTTTTGCATAATCATTTTATACTCCCTGTAATTATTTATCATCTTTAGGAGTTCACAATTTTCATTTTCTCTTCATACAGTAGATAATTCACACTATTTATCATATATTATCTCATTTGATGCCAAGTCGATAATAATTTTGTGACTATTATTTAAACAATTTTAATCAATCATATGTAATTGTCCCAGTAGCTTTTTAAATGCAATGCACTCGCTTTCCATATATCATTGAGTGTCTACACAATGCGCTCAGATATTTACATCTATAAGAAGCGGTGCTGACAGTAAATTTGGAATCCCGAAGCTTTTTGCTATTTTCCAAGAACAAGTGGCAAATCAGGGATCCTTATCACATGTAATCGCTCACTAGAACTTCACATACATTCTCACCGTTTCACATATATATATCGACTAGGGCACTCGAGAGATCAGGATGATGGAGAAGTGAATCAATTTGATCAATCAATCTATAGTCACTTCTATAACATCATGGTTCTTTCATATTCTTTCTTATCCCACAATAGTCATTTCACGGTGTAGCTAAGACTGCACTTCACTTGCAGACTTTAATATTAACCATCAATTACAGTACATAAAACAGTAGGTAATAATTTTCCCTGATAGCTCTTTTCATATTGAGTTATCATTACATTCCTTACTATTATAGTACATGTAATATCACTCGATTAGGGGATGTACTCTTTTTTAAAAATCAAATTCTGTAATTGAATTTATCAAAATACCCATTTGGTCTCCACATTATTTATGCAATTTCACAATTCCAATATATATATATATATATATATATATCCATTTACTTGATTGGCAGTAAATCATTGATTATTCCTCTGAATATAACTAAATTTCATCTGTAAATCTGACTCAATTTTAAATCTAGCCATAACTGTATGATAGTCAGAGGAATCACATTCAATCTTAGATTTGGGAATTATTTCATAATTCATGTTCCCTTATCATCATATGACTTGTCTTTTAATACATTTTTCATCTTTTTGCACTTATCGCTCCAATTGATTTTTCAAGTGGTATAGTACTCTTTCGTTAAAACCTTTTAACCTTTTCGAATACTATACTCCCATATATTCATCCACTCCCATTTAATCTTCTCACATGTATGTATCATATCAATAAAGCAGCTAATTCCACAAACTCCTCTATTTAATTAAATCAATATTCACTTTATCGTTCGAGACCACACATCTCTAATAGTGTTATGATTCAGTTAAAACTCAATTTTACTGAGCTTAACAATAAAATTCTCAATTTCCAAAAGTTTGTGAAATCGTTCAAGGGTGCTGCATATATTGCTCACATCATAGTTATATGCTATTATACATAACCTGTATATAATCGAAATATATTATTCATTAAACTCACATACATCCCAAAATATTTCATTAACCTCATAGACACCATCAAAAACTCGTTAAAATTATACCGAGTTCTGAATATTATCGTATAAACATCAATCTCTAGGCTTTTTTCTGTTAACACCCTGTTCAGAGATTGATCTTAGGAATTCCTTATACTCTCTCTAACGAGATCATCAGTGTTCCTCCAAACACCTTTATACAATAAATTCTTTATCCATAATTTTTCGGAGTAATTTCTTAAGCTCTTCGAACTCCTTTATATTCTCTGATAAGAGCTTAGAAAAGGAATCCATACTGTGAATCATGTCAATTATCTCTCAAATCCATTCTACTCCAGAAATTTATTTGAAGTTACCTTCAGTAACTTTTAAATCATAACCTCATACCATCTTGAACGTTTCGTTATTTACATCCTGCAAATCCACTATGTATCCTCAAAATACATACGTATAACTTTCAAATCATTTAACATGTATTTCACATCGATTCACTTATTTAGTCACACTCAGTAAGTGTATTACTTTTCATAATATCCATTAATCCCAAAACAAATACACCGTCCTTTCACCTTTAATTTAGGCCCTAAGAATCCATAACAGGGTCGACTTGTGAGACCCCATTTTTTTTATATTGTACATCATATTGTACACGATTGATAACCGAAATAAATTAAATTATGGAATTAAATAAAGATTTAAGATGAGACTTCATTTTACATTATGGAAATTTAAACTTTTAAATTGCAATATGGTGTATGTGAAATAGAATGAGAACTAAAGAAGAAACTAATTATTGGACAAGTGCAAAAGAATCTTGGTTTAAAAGAAGATAAAGAGGACCTTGTTAAGTAAACATATGGTGGAAATTTTTGTTTTTAAATTATTAGCTTAAGTAGCATCCAAAGGAAGTGAAGAAAGTTAAGGTGCAGCCGAAATTAACTTCCTCTCTGCCATGTGCGTGCTCAGGAGAAACATGGCTGAAATTGTAACCATATGTTCATAAAATAATATGCTAAATTAATAATAAGAAGAAGAAGAGATACTTAATATTAACATATGAGCCAATATGATTGGCTAAAGTAAACAAATAAAAGTCAAGAAAGGTGGCTACAAGTGGACTTCAACGCCACATGACCTCTCTTCCTTGTACCGATCGGTTTGGACAAAAAAATAAAAAAAAAATTTGATAGCATAAAAAACATACAATAAAGAAAAATTTAACACATGAAATAATAGCAAAAAGCTCATTGGTTGAAAACTTGCAAAGAGGAGTGGAAAAGTCCACAAAATCATGAAGCAAGGAAGACTACCATGCCACTTGAGGCTGCTCTCGTATCAGCTTCTGTCCAGCCATAAAAGGGCTGATGAAATCTGATTTTTTATAGTATAAAATGGATAGGAAATAACATTTAAAGATAAAGCAAATGAAAATACATATATTGGAATCCTATTGGATGGAAAAAAAGCAAGGAAAAGAAGAGAAAAAAAATTAGACAAAGCAGATCGATCAAGAGACTTCCACGCCAACAACTTCTTGTTTTGATTTCATTTTTATTTAGCTTTTGTAAAGGCTGCCGAAACTATGACTTCTGGGTAAAATAATTATATAAAAATACATGAAAATAATATATTATAATGGCTGGAAATTTTCTGCTGAAGGAGAAAACAAAAACAAAAGAAAAAGGTAATCAAAGACTTGTAAAAGGAGACTCTTCTACGCCAACTTGTGCTGCAGTTTTCTTCATGCATTAAATAAAGTTTAATGCATGAAATGATGAAGAAATCTGATAAGATGCTATGTGTATTATTCGTATTGGTTGTCTTGGATAGAAAGAAAGAATAAAGAAGGAAGAAAACCTCGGCAAAACACCTTTTTTACCATCGAAAATTGTTGTCTACGAGAGGCAAAGGTGATTTCCATATTTCGGTTCTGTTTTGGCTTAAGCTCAAGCAAGAAAAAAATTCAGCAATTTCATAAGTTAGAAACCTAAATACTTAAGCTTCACCCTTGAACCTTAGCTAAATCTTGGAGTTCATCATGAAGTAATCAAAAAGGGGTTGACATGAGAAGGAACAAAACAGAAAACAAATTTTGTTTTGAAGTGCTAATTGATCAAGGTGAGATTTAATAGTTTCTTGATATTAAATGATATATTTCTATGATTTTAAGCATGAGAAGCATGATTATAGTCTTGCTTTTGATTAACTCTTGTTAGATCATAGAAATAGAACAATTTGAGATCTTCATATACATAAGAATCAACAAAGAATTGAGCTGGAAATTGTAGCTTGATGATGTAAAATAGTTAAAGGAAATTATATAAGTTGATTAAAAGCTTGAAAAACATGAAAGGAAGAAGAATCAAAATCATGCTAATGACATGGGAGATTCGGTTGGCATGAGAAGATGAGGAAAATTTAGTTGCATGCAAGAATAAGTCTAGAGGAGACTCACGTGGACTAGCTTATAAATTGGAAACAAGAAAATGAAAGCAATGTTGAAAAGTCAATAAAATGGCCATGAGAGGGTTCGGCCATCACTTGGAAATTTAAGATAATTGTGTTGAAAAATCTGGAAATTGGTAGAGAATAATTGTAGAAATTAAAAAAGAAGAAATGGTGAAATTAAAACCGAAAAAGAAGCTTAAATGAACAAGTTGAGTTTTAGCACCAGTATAATTTATACTGGTTGTGCTCATAACATGAGGTTAGTGGCTTAAAAATAAGAAGAAGAATATTAAAGATTTTTGGTAAAATTATATTGCAGCCCGAGTCGACGAAATTCGGTAAAAGCAATCGGGAAGCTCGACTTCATAATACAGGTAAAGGGGGAGTGTGTGAGTTGTAATGATATAATGAATTGCATGTTTTCTTGAGTTAAATGTTATGAGCATATTGAATGCAAGAATTGGCTTGAAAACATGCAAAATCGGTGGTTGAAAAGCTAGTTTATCTACTGTAACTGTGTGCAGGAGGTTAGGAATCTGCAGCTGTTATGCTGTCAAAAATTTTCCAAAAATATTCTAAAATATTCCAAAATATTTTAGAAGCGTGAAATGATTTAAATGGAAAATTTTGAATATAATTTCCACCAATTTTCCATAAATTGGAAATTTTGAGAAAGTTATGAGAAATTAAATATTCATGTTTTATATTTTTATTAAAGTGAGAAATTGATTCGTTTTATATGACATTAAATATTCAAATTGAATATTTATTTACTTTCTCACATGATACATGAATATTTACTGATGGATTTATTGTATGTGAAAATGGGGAATAAAATACCTTTTTGGAAAATAATTCTTTAAATAAATGATGTAATTCATTTGATTTCCTTAAAGGTATTTTTATGATAAAATGAATGATTTTATGCCTTTATGGAATTAACTGATGATTTTATTTATTTTATAAATTCCATAAAGGTGATGATATATGAAAATGTGAGAGCCTTATGGATAAACATGATATATTTGAAATTTCTTTGAATAAGATCCATAAAGGCTGTGGTACGGTTTTTATACTGTTTTGAGACTTAGGCCCCAAGTTTCATGCATCATACTATTACTGTTACTGTCACGTGGCTGATTGACTCGCCAGTCATCAGCGTCCTTGATGTCACCTGGCAAGTGTACACCAAGGACACCCTATAGATCATGGCCATAGGGGATGAATACTGTGTCCCTTAGTGGACGATGATAGCATGATTTAATTGTAGGGTGATGCCTAGTCTCAACTTACTGATTACTGTTTACTAAAGGGATTTATTGAATCCTGTTTTACTGTACTGCACTGTGAATTACTGTTTACTGAACTGAACCGAACCATACCAAAATACTGTTTTACTGAACTGGTAGCTATTGATTTCTATTTACTGAACTGAAAGCTACTGATTACTGTTTACTGAACTAGTAGCTACTGATTTCGATTTACTGAACTGAAATCTACTGATTACTGTTTACTAAACTGAATTATACGAAATAATGTTTACTGGACCAAAAGGAAATTTACTGTTATCGAGAAAGAATATTTGAAAATTATTTCTAAAATAGAAATAATTACTAAACTGTTATGCAATGATTTAGATATTTATAGGCGACTGTACTGGAAAGACTGTTTACCGTAACTACTATTTTACCACTGTACTGTCACGTGTTTTGAACTGTTACTGAAGTGGTGGAAATTAAAGGATTTATTCCATTTAAATTTATGGAAAAATAAATATTTTCTTGCATATAGTTTTCATTATATCAAGCAGCATACGACTCCTTTACTGAGCACGTGGTTCATCACCCCTTACTTTCAAATATTCCTGGTTAATCACAAGGATTATTTAATGGCTTCCTTTGTTAAATAAAACTACGAGTAGCCCACTGGGACGAAGAGTATTGAATTTTAAAGGTACAGTCACTTCTCTTATATATTCAGACACTTGTATACAGTACTACATTATTGTAAAATAGAAACAAGGGATGTAGAGTGTATGAAATATTGAAAAATTTTTATATTCCGAATTTATTGACTAAATGTTCACCATTTATTACTGTTACTGATTACGTGTTAAAGGCAGCACAGACAGCCCAACCGGTAGAAGTGTAAAATACTAGTAAATATTGTGTAAAAAAATGTACACTCTGACTGTTACAGATTTAATGGTATTAGAGCAAGATTGGCCTGATGTCTATCGATATCTTTAGAGCAGAAAGTGTTGAAAATTGTTAACATCTCCTGTAGTACTGTATAGTCTGAATGTATAGAGGAAATAAGTGACTGTAAATTTGATTAAGTGTTTAAATGGTGTGGGAAATTTATGAATTAAGGATGCTAAAGAGGGATTGTAATCCAAAAATTTTGCATGAAATAGGTGATCTTATGGTCTTACTGGGTTTGTTCGGTATGGTACAAAGAGTAACTTGGTGAGAGCCCCACCAGGACTTCTTTGTTCGAATCGAACTAAAACCTTGAGATGATGATATTGGAGTGGAATAAAATATCATCAGTTATAGACCTTAAGATAGCCTGCTTAAAGGTATCTTGAAGGGAGAGAAATAAATTGGGAAATGATGAATATGCCCCTATATTGAAATAATCCCCCGAATCATAGATGACTAAATTGAATTGAAACTAATTGATTGTGATGGGGAAATTGATGGTGTAAAGGACATATTACATGTTTAATGATCCCGATTGTGAGCCCCACTTATATTGTGATGTATAATGGGACCCGAAGTGGATAGTGTGGGAGGTCGCGAGATAGTCGGCCCTGTTATGGATGTTAGGGTCTGAATTAAACATGAAAATATAGGGTGTATTGGGTAGAGATTATTGGATATTTTGAAAAGTGGTACACTTATTGAGTGTGATTAAAATGGGTGAATTGTGTATTGATGATTCAATATCAATGTTACTAATTTTGGTTCTATATATTCCTTCTGTTTCTTAAGGAATAAAATTAGATAATTATAGAACCAGAATATTTTGAAATATGCTTTATAGAATGTTATAGTATGAAGTGAGAACATATATAAGTGAATAGATTGACATATATGTGAAATAATTTGAAAGTTATACGTGTGTGTGTTTTGGGGATATATAATGGATTTGCAGGATGTAAATAATCAAAAATCCAATATGGTATAAGGTTATGATTTAAAGGTTACTGAAGGTAATTTTAAATAAAATTCTGATATAGAATAGATTTGAAAGATCATTAACATGATTTACAGTATGAATTCCATTTCTAAGCTCTTACCGAAAATATAAAGGAATTCGAAGAGCTTAAGAAATTACTCCCGAAACTTGTGGATAAAGAATTTATTGTATAAGTGTGTTCGGAGGAAACATTGAGGACCTTGTTGGAGAGAATATAAGGAACTCCTAAGATCAATCTCTGAACAGGGTGTCAATAGAGAAAACCCTGGAGATTGATGTTTATAAGATAATGTTGAGAACTCAGTAAAATTTTAATGAGTTCTTGATTGTGCGTATGAGGTTAATAAAATATTTTGTGAGGTATGTGATTTTAATGGATGAATATATGGGAGTATAGTACTCAAAAATGTTAAAAGGTTTTAACGGAAGAGTACTATACCACTTAGAAAATCAATTAGAGTGATAAGTGTAAAAAGATGAAAAGGCATTAAGAAGATAAATCATATGATGATAAGGGAACACGAGTTATGAGGTATCCCAAATCAAGATTGAATGTGATTCCTCTGACTATCATAGTGTCATGGCTAAATTTAAAAATCGAGCCAGATTGACAGATGAAATGAGTTATACTCAGAGGAATAAATAAATGCATTACTGTCAGTCATGTAAATGGATGCATATATACATTGGAATTGTGAAATGGCATAATTAATGGGGATATGGAATTGGTAATTGGATAATTCTGATTACAGAATTGGATTGTGAAAAGATTACATCCTTAGGTACATTCTACAGTTAAGTGATATTACATGCAACATGAGAATAAGGGATGTAATATTAATATTTTATGAAAAGAGATGTCACGGAAAATTATTACCTAATGCTTCATTCACTGTAAGTGAGGGTTAATATTAAGGTTTGCAAGTGAAGTGCAACCTTAACTAAATTAATGTGAAATTGATTATTATGGGATAGTAAAGAATCCGAAAGAACTATGATGTTATGGAAGTGATTATAGACTGATTGATCAAATTGATTCACTTCTACATCATCCAGTTTATTGATATCTTGAGTGCCCTAGTCGATACATATCTGTGAAATGGTGAGAATGTATGTGAAGTTCCAGTGAGCCAATACATGTGATATGGATCCCTGATTTGCCATATGCTTTTAAAAGAATAGCAAAAGGCTTTGGGATTCCAAATTTACTGATAGCACCGCTTAGTACGGATAAATATTCGAGCGTAATATGTACATGCTTAATGATATGTTGAGAGCGGGTGCAATGGATGTAAAAGCTACTGGGACAATTACATACGATTGACTAAAATTGTCTAAATGATAGTCACCAAATTATTATCGACTTGGCACTAAATGAGATAATATGTAATAAATAGTGTGAAACTATCTACTGTATGGAAAGAAGTGGAAATTGTTAACTCCAAAAAATGATAAATAATCACAGGGAGTATAAATTAGTTGTGAAGGAGGAAATGTGGGATTTAAAGGAAATTCGAATTGTAAAAGTATACTGGCAGTCTCATCTTAAAGACAAGACAGGATTAACTGAAAGTTAGAAATTATATAAGGAAGAAAAATACCTATATTGGTGGTACTTCCTAAATTAAGTGAAATTCAGAGAAACCTAAAGGATCTGATGCTATATGGATAATTATGGATAAATTAACTAAGTCTACCCAATTTCTTGGTTATAAAATCTACCGATCCAATTAGTGCCTTAGCCGAATTATAGGTCAGGAAGATAATAAGATTACTTGGTGTTCCAGTGAGCATCACATCTGACAGGGAGTCCTGCTTCATATCTCATTTTGAGAGAGATTCAGGAAGCCATGGGATCCCAACTGAGTTTTAGCACCGCAGTTCATTTGTAGACTGACGGACAGTCTGAGCGTACGATATTGACGCTCGAGGATATGTTGTGAGTGTGTGCACTTGATTTTAGAGGCTCCTAGAACGATCATCTATCCTGACAGAGTTCGCTTATAATAATAGCTAACAAGCGAGTATAGGCATGGCACCTTACGAGGTTTATATGGCAGAAGATGTAGATCCCCGATAGCATGGGAAGAAGTAGGGGATCGTAAGCCATTAGCTTCCGATTTGGTCGAGCAGGCTTCTAATGATGTACAGGTGATTTGTGAGAGGCTAAGAATGGCTCAGAGTCGGTAGAAGAGTTATGCAGATACTAGACGCTGACCGTTAGAGTTCTCAGCGGGTGATTATGTCTTTTGAAGGTCTCACCCTCCAAAGGTATAATGAGATTCAGGAAGAGAGGAAAGTTGAGTCCTCGATATATCGGGCCTTTTGAGATCTTAGATCGAGTGGGAGATGTGGCATATCGGTTAGCACTACCACCAGAGTTGTTAGGAGTGCATAACGTATTCCATGTCTCGATGTTGAGGAAGTATTATCCAGATCCTTCTCACATAATTCGACACGAGACACTGGAGATTAGAGAGGATATCTGTTACGTTGAGAGGCCAGTACTTATCTTGTATAGGAAAGATAAAGTATTGCAATCTAAGATCATTCCTTGGTTAAGGTGCTCTGGTAGTATCACATTGAGGAGGAGGCTACTTGGGAGTTGGAGAGCCTTATGCGTGAGAGGTATCCAGAGCTCTTTTAGTGATAGGTCCGGGTTAAATTTGGAGGACCAAATTTCTTAAGGAGGGGAGAAATGTGAGACCCGATTTTTTTTATATTGTACATCATATTGTACACGATTGATAACCGAAATAAATTAAATTATGGAATTAAGTAAAGATTAAAGATGAGACTTCATTTTACATTATGTAAATTTAAATTTTTAAATTGCAATATGGTGTATGTGAAATAGAATGAGAACTAAAGAAGAAACTAATTATTGGACAAGTGCAAAAGAATCTTGGTTTAAAAGAAGATAAAGAGGACCTTGTTAAGTAAACATATGGTGGAAATTTTTGTTTCTAAAGTATTAGCTTAAGTAGCAACCAAAGGAAGTGAAGAAGTTAAGGTACAGCCGGAATTAACTTCCTCTCTGCCATGTGCGTGCTCAGGAGAAACATGGCTCAAATTGTAACCATATGCTCATAAAATAATATGCTAAATTAATAATAAGAAGAAGAAGAGATACTTAATATTAACATATGAGCCAATATGATTGGCTAAAGTAAACAAAGAAAAGTCAAGAAAGGTGGCTACAAGTGGACTTCAACGCCACATGACTTCTCTTCCTTGTACCGATCGGTTTGGACAAAAAAATAAAAAAATAAATTTTGATAGAATAAAATAACATACAATAAAGAAAAATTTAACACATGAAATAATAGCAAAAAGCTCATTGGTTGAAAACTTGCAACGAGGAGTAGAAAAGTCCACAAAATCATGAAGCAAGGAAGACTACCACACCACTTGAGGCTACTCTCGTATCAGCTTCTGTCCAGCCATAAAAGGCTGATGAAATCTGATTTTTTATAGTATAAAATGGATAGGAAATAACATTTAAAGATAAAGCAAATGAAAATACATATATTGGAATCCTATTGGATGGAAATAAAGCAAGGAAAAGAAGAGAAAAAAAATCAGACAAAGCTGATCGATCAAGAGACTTCCACGCCAACAACTTCTTGTTTTGATTTCATTTTTATTTAGCTTTTGTAAAGGCTGCCGAAACTATGACTTCTAGGTAAAAGAATTATATAAAAATACATGAAAGTAATATATTATAATGGCTGGAAATTTTCTGCTGAAGGAGAAAACAAAAACAAAAGAAAAAGGTAATCAAAGACGTGTAAAAGGAGACTCTTCTATTCCAACTTGTGCTGCAGTTTTCTTCATTCATTAAATGAAGTTTAATGCATGAAATGATGAAGAAATCTGATAAGATGCTATGTGTATTATTGGTATTGGTTGTCTTTTATAGAAAGAAAGAATAAAGAAGCAAGAAAACCTCGGTAAAACACTTTCTTCACCATCGAAAATTGTTGTCTATGAGAGGCAGAGGTGATTTCCATATTTCGGTTCTGTTTCAGTTTAAGCTCAGGCAAGAAAAAATTTCATCAATTTCATAATTTAGAAACCTAAATACTTAAGCTTCACCCTTGAACCTTAGCTAAATCTTGGAATTCATCAAGAAGTAATGAAAAAGGGGCTAACGTGAGAAGGAACAAAACAGAAAACAAATTCTGTTTTAAAGTGCTAATTGATCAAGGTGAGATTTAATAGTTTCTTGATATTAAATGATATATTTCTATGATTTTAAGCATGAGAAGCATGATTATAGTCTCACTTTTGATTAACTCTTGTTAGATCATAGAAATAAAACAATTTGAGATCTTCATATACATAAGAATCAACAAGGAATTGAGCTGGAAATTGTAGCTTGATGATGTAAAATAGTTAAAGGAAATTATATAAGTTGATTAGAAGCTTGAAAAGCATGAAAGGAAGAATAATCAAAATCATGCTAATGACAGGGGAGATTCGGTTGGCATGAGAAGATGAGGAAAATTTAGTCGCATGGAAGAATAAGTCTAGAGGAGACTCACGTGGACTAGCTTATAAATTGGAAACAAGAAAATGAAAGCAATGTTGAAAAGTCAATAAAATGGCCATGAGAGGGTTCGGCCATCACTTGGAAATTTAAGATAATTATGTTGAAAAATCTGGAAATTGATAGAGAATAATTGTAGAAATTAAAAGAGAAGAAATGGTGAAATTAAAACCAAAAAAGAAGCTTAAATGAACAAGTTGAGTTTTATCACCAGTATGATTTATACTGGTTATGCTCAGAACATGAAGTTTGTGGCTGCATTTTACAAATGTTAGTGGCTTAAAAATAAGAAGAAAAATATTAAAGATTTTTGGTAAAATTATTTTGCAGCCCGAGTCGACGAAATTCGATAAAAGCAACTGGGAAGCTCGACTTCATACTACAGGTAAGGGGGGAGTGTGTGAGTTGTAGTGATATAATGGATTGCATGTTTTCTTGAGTTAAATGTTATGAGCATATTGAATGCAAGAATTGGTTTGAAAACATGCAAAATCGTTGGTTGAAATGCTGGTTTATATACTGTGACTGTATGCAGGAGGTTAGGAATCCGTAGCTGTTATGCTGTCAAAAATTTTCCAAAAATATTCTAAAATATTCCAAAGTATTTTAGAAGCATGAAATGATTTAAATGGAAAATTTTGAATATAATTTCCACCAATTTTCCATAAATTGGAAATTTTGAGAAAGTTATGAGAAATTAAATATTCATGTTTTATATTTTTATTAAAGTGAGAAATTAATTCGTTTTATATGATATTAAATGTTCAAATTGAATATTTATTTACTTTCTCACTTGATACATGAATATTTACTGATGGATTTACTGTATGTGAAAATGCGGAATAATATACCTTTTTGGAAAATAATTCTTTAAATAAATGATTTAATTCATTTGATTTCCTTAAAGGTATTTTTATGAGAAAATGAATGATTTTATACCTTTTATGGAATTAAGTGATGATTTTATTTAGTTTGTAAATTCCATAAAGGTGATGATATATGAAAATGTGAGAGCCTTATGGATAAACATGAAATATTTCAAATTTCTTTGAATAAGATCCAAAAAGGCTGTGGTACGATTTTTATACTGTTTTGAGACTTAGGCCCCGAGTTTCATGCATCATGCTATTACTGTTACTGTCACATGGCTGATTGAGCTGCTGGTCATCAGCGTCCCGGATGTCACTTGGCAAGTGTACACCGAGGACACCATATAGATCATGGCTATAGATCTCACTATATACTATGTCCCTTAGGGGATGAATATTGTGTCCCTTCGGGGATGATTACTGTGTCCCTTAGTGGACAATGATAGCATGATTTAATTGTAGGGTGATGCCTAATCTCAACTTACTGATTACTGTTTACTGAAGGGATTTATTGAATCCTATTTTACTGTATTGCACTGTGAATTACTGTTTACTGAACTGAACCGTACCAAAATACTGTTTTACTTAACTGGTAGCTACTGATTTCTATTTACTGAATTGAAAGCTACTGATTACTGTTTACTGAACTAGTAGCTACTGATTTCGGTTTACTGAATTGAAATCTACTGATTACTATTTACTGAACTGAATTATACGAAATACTGTTTACTGAACTAAAAGAAAATTTACTGTTATCGAGAAAGAATATTTGAAAATTATTTCTAAAATAGAAATAATTGCTGAACTGTTATCCAGTGATTTAGATATTTATATGCAACTGTACTGGAAAGACTGTTTACCGTAACTATTGTTTTACCACTCTACTGTCACGTGTTTTGAACTGTTACTGAAGTGGTGGAAATTAAAGGATTATTCCATTTAAATTTATGGAAAAATAAATATTTTTCATTTAAATCAAGCAGCATACGACTCCTTTACTGAGCACGTGGTTCGCTCAACCCTTACTTTCAAATCTTCCAGGTTAATCACAAGGATTATTTAATGGCTTCCTTAGTTAAATATAACTACGAGTAGCCTACTAGGACGAAGAGTATTGAATTTTAAAGGTATAGTCACTTCTCTTATATATTCAGACACTTGTATACAGTACTATATTATTGTAAAATAGAAACAGGGGATGTAGAGTGTATGAAATATTGTAAAAATTTTCATATTCTAAATTTATTGACTAAATGTTCACCATTTATTACTGTTACTGATCACGTGTTAAAGGCATCACAGACAGCCCAACCGGTAGAAGTGTAAACTACTAGTAAATATTGTGTAAAAAAATGTACACTCAGACTATTACACGACTAGCTAGCGACCTCCCACAGTATACACTTCGGGTCGCATTACTTATCAAAGTGTAAGTGGGGCTCACAGTAGGGACCATTAAACATGTAATATATTCTTTACACCATCAGTTACTCTATCATCATCAATCAGTTCCAAATCAATTTAGTCAACTATGATTTAAAGGCATTATTTCAATATAAGGGCATATTCATCATTTCTCAGTTTATTTCTTTCTCTTCAAGATACCTTTAAACAGGCGATCTTAAGATCTATGTATTGATGATATCCCCTTTCACTCCAATATCATCATTTCAGGGCCTTAATTCGATTTGGATAGAGAAGTCCTGGTGGGGCCCTCACCGAGTTCCTCTCTATACCTTACCGAACAAACCTCCATTAAGACTATAAGATCACCTATTTCATGTAAAATGCTCGGATTACAATCCCTTTTTGTAACCGTTGATTCGTAAACTTCCACACCATTTCAAACACTTAACCCCATTTATAGTCACTTGATTCCTCTATACATTCAGACTATACAGTACTACAAGGGATGTTAACCATTTTCAACACTTTCTGTTTTAAAGGTATCAACAGACATCAGGCTAATCTTGCTCTGATATCATTAAATCTGTCACATCCAATGACTACATTATGTAACGTTTTTCCACAGTAATAGTAATAAATGGCAAACATGTATTTATTTAGTAAAATCAGAATATGAAAATTACAATATTCCTTATATATTACATCCCTTGTTTTTATTTTACAATAATGTCGTATTGTATACAAGTGTCTTAATATATAAGAGAAGTGATTGTACCTTTAAATTTCAATGCTCTTTGTCCCAGTGGGCTACTCGCAGCTATATTTAACTGGGGAAGCCATCAAATAATCCTCGTTATAAGTCTGAAAAATTAGAAAGTAAGGGGTGAGCAAACCACGTGCTCAGTAAAAGAGTCGTATGCTGTTTGATACAATGAAATCTATATGCAGGAAAAATATTTATTTTCCTAACGGTGTACTAAGCACAATAAAGGAAGGATATTATAGTCGATTGGGAAATCCAGATGGAGCATGGAAGGTATTTTGAAATACTTGTCTTGTCCTACGAGCGATTATAGGGAGTAAGAATTTATTTAAATATAAAATTCATTAAAATCTTTACTGCATATAAAATGTCATATGATTAAATAAACAATTTAGTAAATCATATGAACCACATATGAAATTCATTTTGTTTTCCACCGTTGAAAACAATCACTTTAACACATGTAGCAGTAAAATATACTATTCACATATTTCACAAATCAGTGATAAAACATTACAATAAACATTATATTTTCACGTTTCTCATCAAATCCAAAAACATGGAATAATAATGGAGACTAGGCAACACCCTAATGATATCATGCTATAAGTCCCATAGGGAATAATAGGGTACACGTGAGATCCCTGTAGGGATAATATAATAAACACATGAGATCTATGGCCATAGTCTATAAGTGTCCTCAGTCGTACACTGAGCGAGTGACGTAGGGACCGTTGAAGACAACTCAATGTCAACAGCACAACACATGAGAAGGTACACATGAACACGTGAGCATGATATGGGGCCTAATAGTCTCGAAACAGTATATGTGAAATCTCGTTACCTTTATGGAATTAAGTAAAATCAATAACATCTTTCAGAAAATCCATGGAGGTATAAATCACAGTATCGTACGGTGAAAACAGTTTATAAAATAATTTCACTGTGAAATAAAATTCTCATAACTGTACCTTTTCATTGTAGTACACATATACGCATGTTTCCACACTTTCCTTTTTAACATTCGAAATTCAAAATTATTAGAAATCAATTTCCAATATTTTCATAATTTGTGGAAAAATAAAAATATTTATTTTCCAAATTTAATAATAATTTCACCAACACATTTCACGCTATAAAACAAGTGCAGAGACATTTTAGTCTCAAAACAATAATTTCACAGTGATGAAGCCTTTATGGAAATCATTACACATGATAGATTTTATTTTATCCATAAAGGAAAACCATAAATAGAATAGTGAATATCATCCTAAAAATAATTATAAAATATTTATTATTCACCATTTCACTTCATCAATCACACCTTTCACTATAAAACACGTGAGATGAATTTTCAGTAGTGAAACCTTTACCGAAATCGGTATCATGAATATTTAATCACTACTTTTCGATAATTCCACCATTTATGAAAATAATTAATTTATCACTTTCGAGGCTAGGATAAACACCAATGATGTACTAAAATTATTTAATAATATTTTTGAAAATATCTTTAGTAAATTTCGGCAGTGTAACGGCTACTAAAGTCCTAGCCTCCCTGCAGTTTCAAACACAGTATATAAACCAGCTTATCAACCACAATTTTGCATGTTTTCAAACCAAATCATGCATCCGATATTCTCATAAAATTTAGCTTAAGAAAACATGCAATTCATTATATCACTACAACTCACACACTCCCCCCTTACCAGTCTTATGAAGCCGAGCTTCCTGGTTACTTTTATCGAAATCCGTCGACTCGGGCTGCAAAATAATTTTATCAAAAATTATTAAAATTTTTCCTTTTAATTTCAAGCCACTAGTATTCATAAAATGCAACCACTAATGCCATAATATAAGCACAACCAGTATAAATTATACTGGTGTTAAAACTCAGCTTCCTCATTTTTGTTTCTTCTTTTTTCGTTTCTAATTTCACCAAAAATTCTCTTTCAATTCTTATAATCATTTCCTACCTGTGAAAACCGAAAATTTCTAAATAAATATTAAATATCTGAAAAACTTAATTTGGATAAATTGAAATCCAAATTAAATAAGAAATGAAAATGGAGAAAATGTAATTGGACATTTAGAGATCCAAATTATAAGAAACAAAAAAGTGTGTGTATTTATATATTTACATAAAAGATTTTATAAATAGATTTCTATATGTTATATATAAGTACATACGTATAAATAAAAGAAATATAGTATATGTTATACTTTGATATACATATATACTATTTTATATTAAATAAATATACATGTATAATATTATACATTTGTGTATATAAATAAATATATATATGAAATATATATTATTTTAAATTTAAAGTGTATAGATTTATATATATAAATTATTAATACAAATTTTATATATGTCTATATATCTATATAATATGGTATATATATAAATATAAAAGATAAATATATATAAAATAATTATTTAAAAAAAAGGGAGGGAATGGAGATGCAAACCTAATTCCCACTTCCTTTTGTTGTAAACAGAAGAGAGGGGGGAGATGTGAGGGCCGGCGATGTCGGCAAGAAGAGATGAAGGGAAGGTGGGACCGTCATCGGACGGGGAAGAGAAAGAAGAGGAGCATGCGGCGGTGAAAACCAAAAAGGAAGAGAAGAAATGAAGAATGAAACGGGGCGGAAGAGAAGGAAAACAGGAAAGAAAAAGGAGAAAGAAAAGATGGGTGGTGCTAGCCGACCTGGGCACCGCCACTGCCGCCATCGATGCCAGCGAGATCAGTCCAAGCGAAAGGAACGGTCGGCGATGAAAGAAGGGAGAGAAACGAGAGAGAGAAGAGGAAGAAAAGAAGACCGAAACCCACTTCCAGATCCACCGTCGTCTGCACCGTCGCTTGGGAAAAGGAAGCCAAATCCGGCTTCGTGGTGATCCCAGGGTGCTGTAGAGTGGTCGAACCGCCGAAAATGGTGGCTGTAGGAGGTTGAACCGGCCAGCAAGGGCTAAACCGGCCGAACTAGTTCAGACAAAAAAAAGAAAGAAAAAGAAAAAGAAAAAAAAAGGGAAAGGAAAAAGAAAGAGAAGAAAGAAGAAAGAAGAAAGAGAAAGAATGAAAAGAAAGAAGAAAAGAGAAGAAGAAAGAAGAAGAAAGGAAAATGGGTTTCAAGTGCTGATGTGTAAGATTTCAGCTAGGCTCGAATATGGCTTAATGACTAAGCTTGAGGCGAACTGGTAAGATACTTTTATAAAGTAGTGGTAGTATTATATTACACGTCTTGGAATTTGTGATCTTGATGATGAATGATTATTGAAATGATTATTAAATGCTAAGAGGACCTACAATTGGTGGTAGGGGTCTTAGCAAGAGATAAATAAATGGTGAGAATCAACGGCTGTATGGTTATAAATTGTAGTTTCCTTGCAGGAGGTTTTGATAAAATTAAGCCGTTATGCTGCCGAAATTTATAGGAAAATGTGTGATGAAAAAGGTCAAGGTTTTTCCCGTATAGATGGAACATTGGAAAGAATTATCGAAAGATAAATATTGAAAGGACACTGACATATTGCCAGAAAAAGTTAATTTTTGGAATAGTTTGAATAAGTAAATGGCTGAATGAATAAATTATGGAATTATCGACAGAGTAATGATCTTAGAATTTACGAATTTTCGATTTCTTGATTTTTTGAATAGTTTTGAACATGATAATACAGACATTGTAACAGGTTGGTGTTGAGATGGTTTTATCATAAGACTTTCATTGTCAAACATACGGGAGATAATAATCGGACCTACACTTGTGGTAGTGGTCTTAATATCGACGTGTGGTACACGCTGGATAGTATTGATATCGAATTATAACAAAGGTATGCTATGTGCATACATAATCTTATTAAAATTGAGGTTGAGTTCCGACATAATCTAGTCACTGATAGATTTAAATAAATGAGTGTCACACATGTGATTATACGACTCCGATTATAAATTTGGAATAGGTCTCGATAGCTATTCTTTTATATTTGAGTGACTTGGAGAAATTTGGAAGACATGATAAATGGTCCATTTTAGTAGCATGATTGAGACGATGAGAACAAGAAAGTAGATTGTGATGCCTTATAGACATTTTATAGAACACACGTCTACATAAAAGTATTGTACATGACTATGTTAAATAGATGTGAATTAGGATTTTTGCAGTAATATGGATGGTCGTAAGGCAACTGAAATGATTGAAACACTGTTAATAGTGGAAATTGGCCAAATCTCCTAAGTGGGTAAATTGCTGACCCAAATTTGACTCGATAATATCTTTGTAGATAATTCTAGTGTGGTATTATACAGGCCATATGAAAATTGATTAAAAACTGTGATTGAGTTGGTGATAGTGAATGAAATTGGGCATCAAGTCGGAATTACGAATGGGTGCCAATATGCTAGACTATAAACAGATTTGATAGATGACTATTAATCTTGTGGTTGTAATTCCTTCGATGTCGACTCTGGAATATATCTTGAATGGTGATATTTGTAATTCCATAATTCCAGTATCTTGATGATTTTGGAGAAAAACGATATCTAGATGTTCATAGATACTAAGAGGACTCATACTGATGGTGGTAATCCTAGTATTGATAATGAAATGTATAAGTGATTGTATAGTCGATAACTGTGAAGAAAGAATATGACATATCGAGGAACCACAGTGAATATCAAATTTACCTATTAGGTATGATCTGATTGAGATCAAAATGATGGAAATGAGAGAATTAAATTATAGTGAACGTTATAATTAAATGACATGTTTGATGAAAATGATAGTTCACTGTTTGAACTCGTGATTTAAATTGCATTGCATTTAAACATGCCTTGTTACAACTTGAAACATTTTAATAATGTTTATATGAATACTATAAAGTATTGATTAGTTTTGAAAGGAAAGTGTGATAACCGTAAATTTTTCAGTTATTGGAAATTAATATTAAAGCAAATAAATAAATAAAATTATGAGAACGGGATATTGGTGAAAATCCCGAGAATTGAGAAAGGAACGAATTAAGAAAATGGTGTGAAGGAAAATTAAATCGGAAATAAGTATAAGATGAGAAATTATGGAAAATAATGAAGAAAGGAAATTTAAATTTTGAATTATGGAAAACTGAAGAATGGAGGAAATTTAATTTGGATAAATGGAAATCCAAATTAAATAAGAAAATGAGAAAAGAACATAATATATGAATATGTATACAAAGGAAATACAAATTAGTACTTTATATTTTGTGTATAGATATATATATATATATATATACATGATTTAAAATATAAATATATATACATATAAAATGTATATTGTAGTTAATTTAAATTATATGAATATATATATATATATGTTGTAATATAATATATATATATCTATATAATATTATATAGTAGAATACTATATAATATAATATTTATAATATAGTTTATAAATATAATATAAAAAAAGAAACAGAAGGAAACAAATCGGGAGAAACCCGATTCTGTCTCCCACGGTGAGGTCGACCACCGTCGGCGAGGGAGAGAGAGGAAGAGACGGCACCGATGAAGAGAAGAAGAAGACGCTGGTGACCGGAGGAGGGAAAGAAACAAATGGAAGAAGAAACAGAAGCAAAAACCCGGCGAAAGCCGAGAAGGAGAAGAGAAGAGAAAGTGGCGGTGCCGGCCAAATCGGTCGCCGCCACTGTAACCGAAGCTTTGCCGAAGGAAGAGGAAGACGCAGGAGGCCACCGGTCAGGCGAAGAACAGCGGAGGAGGGCCAGTGAAGAGGCAAAAGGAGGCCGACCTAAGTCGAGTCGATCCGCCGCCGTGCCGTCGATTCGGGATGAACGGAGGCCAGATCCAAGCTCGCCGTAGTGCCGGCCAACTGCTGAGCCATCGAGCCGTCGAAGAACCGGCCATCGGCAAGGAACCGGCGAGGAAGGAAGCTAAACCGGTCTGACGGGAAAGGAAGAGGAAAAAGGAAAAGAAAAAGAAAAGAAAAAGGAAAAAGAAAAAGAAAAGAAAGAGAAAGGAAAGAAAAGAGAAAAAGGAAGAAAAGAGGAAAGGAAGAAAAGATGAAAAGAAGAAAAAGAGTGGAAAAAAGGAGAATTTCAGAAATTACGGAAAATCCCGAGAATTCAAAAACTCGGGAATTACGGGAATCGGTAAGAAATCCCGAAAAGTGATAAATTATTTAAATAATTTATTTATTTATATAATTATGAAAAAATTCTAAATTTTAAAATTTTAATTTCAGAAAATTCCCTCGATGACCGAGCCGATGGAATCGGGCAAGGTGAACACGGGCGCGACCTTCGAGAGTCAGTCGCCTACCCGAAACATGTAAGGGATGCATGTGCAGCACTGTAAGGATATTTAGTCTGCATGATTTTAATTATGAAATATTTTATGAAAATATTTATGAAAATATTGCGATGAATGATTGGTTGGAAAATTGTGGTGAAGTACCGGTTGAAATTATAAACTGTATTTTTCGTACAGGAGGCTAGCCAATCGACAGCCGTTATACTGCCAAAAAATTATCGAAAATTATAGAAAATTTCTAGAAAATTTCATAAAATCATAATAAACGATTTTATTTCATGAGAAATGATTTTCAACCACGAAAATCGAGAAAATGAATATTTTCCATAAAAACATGAATAAAATAAAAGTGATTTTAAAATATTCATGTTTTTGAGAATGGTGATAATGAAATCATCGAAAATTCTCCTGATATATAAATTACACGTAATACTATATGGAAAATGAAAAGAAATAAAGTGAATATTTTTATATATATTTCTTAAATATTCACTAAATGGTTTTATAACCTTTATGGTTTTAAATTATAAAATTATATATATTTTTATAAATTCCATAAAGGTTTATTGATGATGAAAAATACGGTTTTGAGACTAGATGGCATCCTATCATGCTGATATGTGATATGTGATATGTGATATGTGATATGTAATATGTAATATGTGGTATGTGATGTGTAGTCCCGACCAACACCTGATCAGTGATCCGCCGAAGACAATTATAGACTATGGCCATAGATCTGACATGATTATTTTATACCTTTCGGGGTCTATAGCATGATATGAGTAACGACCCAGTGGACGGGTTGGGCGTGCGTGCCTAAGTCTCCATATATGAAAATATTTTATATGATATGTGATATGTGAAATGTGAAATGTAAATGTTTTACATGATATTTGACAAGTTAAATGGAAGTGATTTACAGTATTTTATATAATGCTTATTATAGTACTGATTTTAGTACTAAGAGATGATCTTCATATGACATGTGATATGAATATGTAATATGTTTTCAAAAGGAAAAAGAGTTTATAAGTCTAATATTCTTACTATGATTTTAAATTGAATATTAGACTATATGTGACATGAATATGTGATACGTTTTCTAAAAAGGAAAGAGGAGGAAAATAAATCTAATATTCTTATTATAATTTCTTAAATTGAATATTAGATTTAAATGATGTATATTTTATATGAAAAGGATTTAATAGCTTATTTTGCTATTTAAAGTACTGTACTAATTATGGTTGTACAGTAAAACATGAAATAAGTTTTAAATGAGAATGATGAGAATTTAACTAATATTCTTTTCAAAGAATATATGAATATTAGTTACTTTATTTAAATGCTTTATTTTATAAAAGCATTATTTTGAAAAGAATATGAAAATGTTATGAAATAAAAAGGTAAAAAGGATTAAAATTCCAAACGAAAAGGAAATTATTCTCTACAGTTGCCTCTAGGTTCCGAGACAAGATAGGTATTTCAAAATACCTACCTTACTCCATCCGGATCCCTAGCCGACTGTAGTATCCTTCCTACATGCGAGCCTAGAGCCCATAGGAAAAAAATGAAAAAGTTTTTCAGCATATAGATAGCTGAGTATCAAGTGAGGCATATAATTCCCTTACTGAGCCGTGGTTTGCTCACCCCTTATTTTAACATTTCAGATTTTCGAAGATTGAGAGTCTAGCACTTAAAGGATTTTCAACTGCGCATTTGGGGACGATGCGGCAGGTCGATTTATTTAATAAGGTATGATCATTTATTTTTTGTATTTAGACTTATCTACAGTATTACTTCCTTATGAATTAAAATAGGGGATGTAATTCATATTATAATTTAATATGTAATTGTTTATATGTAAAAGAAAGGTAAAGTATCGCAGATAGCCCAACCAAATAAGATGTATAGAATAAAGTGAAAAAATAGGGTCACGGACTGTGACAGATTTAATGGTATCAGAGCAGGGTTAGCCTGATATCTGTCGATACTTTTGGAAAGAAAATGTGTTGAAAAGGTTAACATCCCCAGTAGTACTGTGTAGTCTAAATACATAGAGAAAATAAATGATTGTAAATTGAGTTAAGTGTTTAGAAAGGGGTGAGAATTATGAACTAAAGATGTCAAAAAGGGAAAACGGCTCAGGAATGTTAACTGAAATGGTGATCTTATAATCTAAATGAAGGTCGGTTCGTAAGGAACAAAAATGGACTCGGTGAGGGCCCCACCAGTACTTTTCTGTCTTGATCGAACTGAGACCTGAAAGTGATGATATAAAGGAGGGGAATGAAATATCATCATTAAATAGACCTTAAGATCACCGATTGAAGGTATTTTAAGGAGAGAGAATATTTTTGACCAAAAATGACCAAAATACCCCTACCTTTGAAATTTTATCGGGAGTCAAAATAGATAACTAAAGTTTGAATTGACTAATTTGACAGAGTAATTGATGATGTAAAGCTGCATTTCATGCAAAATAATCCAATTATGGATCATAGTGGACTTCTCTGTCAAAATCGAAAAAGATTTTAAGCTGCTAATAATGGTATGAGAAAGGGGTGCTATCAGTACATAGATAATAAGATCCTTGGTTTAAATGCATATTTTGAGAAAAAAAGAAATAAATGTCAAAATGACGAAAATGCCCCTATGTTGGGCGATGTGCTGAATAGTGATGAAACCAAGTGATTTCAAATTCCTTAATGATAATGGAATTGTTAATGGCATAGAGGATGTCATATGGATATATCGATCCCTAGTACTGATTCCACTTACACTTCGATTATGGACGCGAATTGCGAGTGACTTAGTGAACGGGCTAGGCCTCATGACGAAACCTCGAGGGGTGACCTAGTGAAAGGGCTGGGCATTCTCAAAAAGGTTCGTACACATGTGTATAGGCGGACGGCAAACGGGTCGGGGCCTTATATGATGCGATCCAACAAGAGTGTATAGTGGAAGGTCATAAGATGATTGGCCCGGTTATTGACAGTAAGGGCCTGAATTAAGAGTGTATTGAATTGGATGTTTATTACGGGATCGTTGAATATTATGAAAAGTGAAATAATTACAGAAAATGACTGAGAAAGTGATAAGAAAACAAAATTGATGAAATCCATAGCAGTACGATTGATTAAGGTTCTATACATTAATACTATTTTGAGGTATTAAATGAATATTTATTTATAGAACCGGAGCATTTGGAGACACGCATTGGAAATTGATGTACTGTATGGAGTATTGTAAATTGGAGAATATTTATAAGAACAATAAAGTGATAAAAAGAAGATAACAGCTAACCTGAGTTCTTCAGGACCCTTGAGACAAAACTGGATGGGCGACCCGTAGTGGACAATATGATGTGAGATGTGGGCGAATTATGTGTCGCCGACTCACTTGTAAGGGTAAACCTGGGGCGAAAAGATTGCCTAGGGGATGCTCGCCGACGGCCGATTCGAACGGGCGGGACTCTTACAAGGAGCTTAATGATAACACGAGTGTAAGGAACTAGGTACGTAAGGGTGTCAGGGTTCAAACCTCGTGGATAATATGCTCAAGGGAGTTAAACCTGAATTTATTAAATGAACTTGATTCCAAAGTAAATTACAGTAGTAATAAATTGGTTAGCTGTAACATGTGTTAATAACTGTTGTACTTACTACAGCTTACCGGAATGAGATTTGTAAGGCTGTAAAGTATGAGTAAACAATGAAATCAAGGTAGAGTATGAGTCGAAATGAATCGAATAGTAAATGTCTCTGCCTTGAGAATACACAGTGTAAATGATAGGACATGAGGATGAAATGTTTGAATTAATAAGAAATGTGTAATTAAAGAAAGTATCAGATTTGATTTCCGATAGAACTTTCAGAGTTATATAAATTGGAGGAATCGAGATAACATTGACTCGATTTTGAATATGAAATCTGATTCTAAGCTTATATCGGAGAACTTAAGAAAATCCGAAAGCTTAAGAAATCCACTCTGGAAAATGTTAGAATAATGAAATGCACGTGTATAAGGTGTGATTGAAGGAAATACAGATAACATAAATTGAAGATAAGAAAGTTATATGTATAAGTGTAAGTGAGAGAAGCACTGATGATATTGAGATGTAGATGAAATAAAGTGATATAGTAAATGTTTACTATCTAATAAAGTTCTCATGAAGAACAAGTATTCATCTACATAAAAAAAATAGACGCTTTATTGATCTGATCACAGATATATGAGGAGTTAATAAGACTAACCTCAGTATAAAGCGTCCTTAGATAAAAGATTGGAGACTAATGTCCGTAAGATGATGATTAGAACTCGGAGTAAATTTTACGAGTTCCTATTGAGGTTAAGAGGTTAATGATTTGCCTTGTGAGGTATATAAGCCTAAAGAATGAGGCATCCATACATGAGTAAATTGATGAAATACTGATAGAGTCTAAAGTATAAATAGAAAATGAGCAGCATTGTGGTATAACCCTTAAACTCTTAAAGACTATGGAATTATGTTAAGATTGGTAACTAAGAGATTTGACTAGATAGTATCTCATCCTGAGATATATGATCTCGAGACGACAAGATGACAATGAACCTGTCTATGATATAGAGATAATGATTGAGATACGAAATGTACTGAGTCTAGCTAGATACTATTACCAGTCTATAGAAGAGTTATTGGGTTAGCTGCTCTACAGATGTGACTGATAAGTAAATAAGTTTAAGTCGATGAATGAATAAGTATAAAAATGGTATACAAAAGATTAAGAGAGTTTAATAGTGGAATATTTTGCCACTGAGGAAAAGTGATCGAAATGATGATGAAGGAAAAGATGTAAAGGTAAGAAGAGGATAAGTACAGGATGGTGAGGGAACATGAATATGAAGCAATTCCCGAATTTAAGACTGAAAGTGATTTCAAGTTGGTTATCACATGACAGTGGCTAGATGTAAAATCAAGCCAAATTGGACAAGTGAAAGTAATGGTACTCAAAGGAGTAAGAGGAACGATATGTTTACTGCCAGTATCTAAGTAGAAAAGTGTTATACATACACATAACCACCTTGAAATGATAGAAATGGTGGAACTATATAGATGATGTGGTGATTTAATATAGAAATTGAGGATTCAATTGTGGAATCTAAATTATGAAAAGAGATGTAAAGGCCATACTACATGAAGAGAACATGATAGTCTCATGATTTATGATTGTAAGAGATGATTCACAGTAAAGTCTGCAAGGGGGATGCAGCCTTGATAAAATGAATATTATGGACAATAAAGAGTCCAAAAGAGAAATGATGAAATGGAAGTGATTAAAGATTGAAGATCTAAATAGAATCACTTTCCATTTTCAGAATCCTAGATTCTCTAGTGCCATAGTCTAAGTATGAGCATGAAATAGTATAAATACATATGTACAGTTCCAGTGAGCATTACACGTGATGGGAGTCTCTGAGTTGCCATATGCTAATGAGAGATAGCAAAAGGCTTTGAGATCTCAAGTGTACTGATAGCACCGCTCCATATTAATGTATACATATATGAGCGTGAGATGTAAACGCTCCATGATGTTGGGAGAGCGCATGCATGAGATGTATAAGTTACTGGGACAATTACATATAACTGATTGACATGTGTAATTGATAGTTTTAAACTATATCGACTTGGCACTAAGTGAGAAAAATGGATGATGAACAACATAGATTAGCTGTAATATGAAAATAATGTGAATAGACTCTTATATGAAAAGAGGAATGAAATGAATGACTCCCAATTTGATAAAGGAACTTACGGGAGTATAGATATATATGATGAAAGACAGCATGTAGTGGTCTAAAGTACTCTTGATGTTGAAAGTGTACTGGCAGTATTAATTGGAGGATGAACTAGAGGTCAAAAGTCGTAAGTATATGGCATGTACCACCTTTGGACTTAAGTTAAATTCGAGGACCGAATTTCTTAAGGTGGGGAGAATGTGATAACCGTAAATTTTTCAATTATTGGAAATTAATATTAAAGCAAATAAATAAATAAAACTATGAGAACGGGATATTGGTGAAAATCCCGAGAATTGAGAAAGGAACGAATTAAGAAAATGGTGTGAAGGAAAATTAAATCGGAAATAAGTATAAGATAAGAAATTATGGAAAATAATGAAGAAAGGAAATTTAAATTTTGAATTATGGAAAACTGAAGAATGGAGGAAATTTAATTTGGATAAATGAAAATCCAAATTAAATAAGAAAATGAGAAAAGAACATAATATATGAATATGTATACAAAGGAAATATAAATTAGTACTTTATATTTTGTGTCTAGATATATATATATACATGATTTAAAATATAAATATATATACATATAAAATGTATATTGTAGTTAATTTAAATTATATGTATATATATATGTTGTAATATAATATATATATATCTATATAATATTATATATTAGAATACTATATAATATAATATTAATATTATATTTATAATATAGTTTATAAATATAATATAAAAAAAAGAAACAGAAGGAAACAAATCGAGAGAAACCCGATTCTGTCTCCCCCGGTGAAGCCAACCACTGTCAGCGAGGGAGAGAGAGGAAGAGACGGTGCCGGTGAAGAGAAGAAAAAGGCACTGGTGACCGGAGGAGGGAAAGAACGAACGGAAGGAAAAACGGAAGAAGAAACAGAAGCAAAAACCCAGCGGAAGCCGAGAAGGAGAAGAGAAGAGAAAGTGGCGGTGCCGGCCAAATCGGTCGCCGCCACTGCAACCAAAGCTTCGCTGGAGGAAGAGGAAGACGTGGGAGGCCACCGGTCAGGCGAAGAACGGCAGAAGAGGTCGGCAAAGAGGCAAAAGGAGGCCGACCTAAGTCGAGTCGATTCGCCACCGTGCCGTCGATTCGGGATGAACGGAGGCTAGATCCAAGCTCGCTGTGGCACCAGCCAACTGCTGAGCCATCGAGCCATCGGAGAACCGGCATCTGGCAAGGAACCGGCAAGGAAGGAAGCTAAACCAGTCTGACGGGAAAGGAAGAGGAAAAAGGAAAAGAAAAGAAAAAAAAAGGAAAAAGAAAAAGAAAAGAAAGAGAAAGGAAAGAAAAGAGAAAAAGGAAGAAAAGAGGAAAAGAAGAAAAAGAGAGGAAAAAAGGAGAATTTTGGAAATTACGGGAAATCCCGAAAATTCAAAAACCCGAGAATTACGGGAATCGGTAAGAAATCTCGAAAAGTGATAAATTATTTAAATAATTTATTTATTTAAATAATTATGAAAAAATTTCCTCGATGACCGAGTCGATGGAATCGAGCGAGGTGAACACGGACGCGACCTTCGAGAGTCAGTCGCCGACCCGAAACAGGTAAGGGATGCATGTGCAACACTGTAAGGATATTCAGTCTGCATGATTTTAATTATGAAATATTTTATGAAAATATTTATGAAAATATTGCGATGAATGATTGGTTGGAAAATTGTGGTGAAGTACCGGTTGAAATTATAAACTGTATTTTCCGTGAAGGAGGCTAGCCAATCAACAGCCGTTATACTACCGAAAAATTATTGAAAATTATCGAAAATTTCTAGAAAATTTCATAAAATCATAATAAATGATTTTATTTCACGAGAAATGATTTTCAACTATGAAAATCGAGAAAATGAATATTTTTCATAAAAACATGAATAAAATGAAAGTGATTTTAAAATATTCATGTTTTCGAGAATGGTGATAATGAAATCACCGAAAATTCTCCTGATATGTAAATTACACGTAATACGAGATAAAAAATGAAAAGAAATAAAGTTAATATTTTTATATATATTTCTTAAATATTCACTAAATGGTTTTATAACATTTATGGTTTTAAATTATGAAATTATATATATTTTTATAAATTCCATAAAGGTTTATTGATGATGAAAAATACGGTTTTGAGACTAGATGGCATCCTATCATGCTGATATGTGATATGTGATATGTAACATGTAATATGTGATATGTGATATGTAGTCTCGGCCGACACCTGATCAGTGATTCGCCGAGGACAATTATAGACTATGGCCATAGATCTAACATGATTATTTTATACCCTTCGGGGTCTATAGCATGATATGATTAACGACCCAGTGGACGAGCTGGGCGTGCGTGCTTAAGTCTCCATATATGAAAATATTTTTATATGATATGTGATATGTGAAATGTAAATGTTTTACATGATATTTGACAAGTTAAATGGAAGTGATGTACAACATTTTATATAATGCTTATTTCAGTACTGATTTTAGTACTACGAGATGATCTTCATATGACATGTGATATGAACATCAATATGTTTTCAAAAGGAAAAAGAGTTTATAAGTCTAATATTCTTACTATGATTTTAAATTGAATATTAGACTATATGTGACATGAATATGTGATACGTTTTCTAAAAAGGAAAGAGGAGGAAAATAAATCTAATATTCTTATTATAATTTCTTAAATTGAATATTAGATTTAAATTATGTATATTTTATATGAAAAGGATTTAATAGTTTATTTTGCTATTTAAAGTACTGTACTAATTATGGTTGTACAGTAAAACATGAAATAAGTTTTAAATGAGAATGATGAGAATTTAACTAGTATTCTTTTCAAAGAATATATGAATATTAGTTACTTTATTTAAATGCTTTATTTTATAAAAGCATTATTTTGAAAAGAATATGAAAATGTTATGAAATAAAAAGGTAAAAAAGATTAAAATTCCAAACGAAAAGGAAATTATTCTCTACAGTTGCTTCTAGGTTCCGGGACAAGATAGGTATTTCAAAATACCTACCTTACTCCATTCGGATCCCTAGCCGACTGTAGTATCCTTCCTACATGCGAGCCTAGAGCCCATAGGAAAAAAAATGAAAAAGTTTTTCAGCATATAGATAGCTGAGTATCAAGTGAGGCATATAATTCCCTTACTAAGCCGTGGTTTGCTCACCCCTTAATTTTAACATTTCAGGTTTTCGAAGATTGAGAGTCTAGCACTTAAAGGATTTTCGACTGCGCATTTGGGGACGATGCGACAGGTCGATTTATTTAATAAGGTATGATCATTTATTTTCTGTATTTAGACTTATCTACAATACTACTTCCTTATGAATTAAGATAGGGGATGTAATTCATATTATAATTTAATATGTAATTGTTTATATGTAAAAGAAAGGTAAAGTATCGCAGACAACCCAACCAAATAAGATGTATAGAATAAGGTGAAAAAATAGGGTCACAGGCTGTGACAGAAAGTATATGGTAGATATATATATTTTATATATAAAACCTCTTAAATGATGATGCCATATGCTTTACATGATCTTTGACAAGAAAAGCTAAAGATTTAAATGTTTTATGAGACTGTAGGCACCCTAAGAGAGTTAAACTCAATAAAGCATAGTGGAAACCGCCTAATTGGAGATTACTCATTAGGCAGAGATGCTTGTCCGACAATAGTCGTGGACAGGGCTTAGTCACACCTGATCCGTGGGGCTGAGAGAGATGAGGTCTATGGCCATAGATAGCACCCTAGTTGGTTTCCAGGGGACGATGATATGATTTCACTGCTAGCTATAGTGATCTAAGTCTTTATTGATAGAGCATTAGGGATCTAGCCTAGTCTCAAATCGATATGATATGCAGTTTAGAGTATGCTTTTAAACTGATATGAACTCTAAACTGATATGATTTCACAGTATATGAAGTGTGTTTCGATATTGTAATTGATTACACATGATATAAAAAGAGAAATGTGCACGTTTTGATTTGACATGATATGAAAAGACATGTTTTGAATTGACATGATATGAAAAGAGAAATGTACATGTTTGATTTGAAACGATATGAAAAGACATGTTTTGAATTGATATGATATGAAAAGTGAAAAGACATGTTTTGAATTGACATGATATGAAAAGAGAAATGTGCACGTTTTGATTTGAAATGATATGAAAAGACATGTTCTGAATTGACATGATATAAAAAGAGAAATATGCATGTTTTCATTTGAAATGATATGAAAAGACATGTTTTGAATTGATATGAAATGAAAAGAGAAATGTACACCTTTTGATTTGAAACGATATGAAAAGACATGTTTTGATTTAACATGATATAAAAAGAGAATTGTACATGCTTTCAACATTGTCTTAAAGGTAAATATGAAATGAATTGAGAATCGACGTGTTGGAACATGCTCTAAAAGTACATGAAACATGATTTGAAATGATAGTTATCTTACATAGTGAAGCTTGCATAAGTTTTGCATGCTGAGTCATGACATAACAACATTCTAACTATATGACGTCATGATATTATACGGTACATGAACATAAGACTGATATGAAGAGAATTATGACCTTACACTATCGTGATCATGATTTCTCACATAAAAAGTGATATGAGTTGATGTAATACAGGAGTATAATTATTGAATGTAAAGTGACTTGATATGATATCTCAATCGAACATGATATACGATGAGATTGATGTGACTATGGATTAATAGTATATGATATTCAAATTATACACGATGCATTGTTGTGCGATGCAATGTAGTATAAGGACAAGAAGATCGAAAGTGATTAAGTTGATCTATTTCGAGGTCTGAGTGATAGACAGATGATAGGAATTGAGATAACGAGATGTTATCGATGAAAAAAGGTGAACTGTAATTGCAAACTTGCAAAAGCATTGCAGTTAAGACAGTATAATTCTACTCCTGCATTTATATTAGTATCTTACTGAGCCGTGGTTTTGCTCACACTACTTAATTTCATCTATTTTCAGATAATTGAGTTAAACTCTGCCATAAGGGCTTTTGAGTGGGCCTTCGGATACGGTATCTGGACTTGGTACTAGTCTTCTGAGGTATATGTTCCTTAGAAAACACTTGTTTATATGGAAGCCTTTAATTGATGCACAGTACATATTCTGTTAAACAAGTCGGGATGTAACTTAGAATCGTTTCCTCGCTAGTTTAATATTTAAATGAAATGACTATAGGTCACCTAGATAGTATAGTAACTACACTGACACCGAATACAAACCTTAAAATAAAAAAGAAAAATTTAGTCCATAAATTTGTAAGAGAGAAAAAGTATGAGAATCAAGTGAACGTCACGGTCTTTGGGTCGTGACACTACCATTAACCCTAATTTTTAGCACATTTTTATGCTTAAATAAGGTCATGGTCGAATCCTCTTTTATGGCCACTTTCATGATTTTCAATCTTTTTCCTCAATTCCTTGTTTTCAATTGGCCAATACTTGTCCGCGTGAGCCATTTCCCTCTTATTTTCTGCATGTAGCCATAAATTTCCTACCTCTCATGCTCAAACCGAAACCCTCTCTTCCATTACCAATTTTGATTCTCCCACCATCTCAATTTTCCAAGCTTTCTCTTCATTTTCTTTTTATTCTTTTAATCATTTCTCATCATCTTTACTTAAATTCCAGCACACTTTCTTTGTTTTTCTCATCTGTACCAAGATCTCAATTTTGTTCCATTCTTATATTCTAAAAGAATTTAACTAAAAACAATACTATAATCATGCTTCTCATATGAAGAAACATATAAATTCTTCATGTAATATCAAGAAAACCATAGACATGTAGAAACTCACCTTGACCAAATGGCAATACTCCAAAACAGAATATGTTCTGCCTCACACTTAGTTGGTTTTAAGGTGGAGGTAAGGTTTAGGGAGAAGCTTAGAAAATTAAATATCAAGGGAATGAAGTTTTGCTAAGGATTTCATGGAAGAAATAGGAGAAAACCTGTCACACATGCAGCAAACAGATTTGCTCGTGAAGTAGCAGGGGAAAATCGGTGATGAAGACAATATTTTTGCTGAAGTTTTATTCCCTTTATTCTCCTATTTATTCAAGATGACCAATAAGAAGTTGCCACCTTTTTTACTTATCTCTTTTCCCTCATCATTTTTATGTCTTAACATGTATTAATTGTTGAAGAAAAACTGTAGCAAAGGAATGGTGGTGAAGGCATTTCTTGGCTGTTCGGTTTGACCAAGTTGGCTTCTTTTTGTAACCTTCAGCCAATAATAATTCACCCCATATTTATCTTTAATTTCTCTTCCTTTATTTTATATTTTATACCATAAAATGCAACTTATTTTTTTCCTTTAGAAAATTTTCCAGCCATGTAAACAAAATGGCCAGCAGAAAGTGGCGTACTGCAGTCCATTTTTGGCTGCACGTTTACTTGATTCATTTTGCCTCTTTTGATGCATAGTTCAGCCAATAATTTTCAGCCATATAAACACTTAATAAATCCCTCTTTATCTATCATCATTTATCAGATTTTACCCCATAAAATTTTGCATTTCAATGGCCTTTAAATGGATGGAACCGTATGGCATAACAGCAGCAGAAAATGGCGTGGAGTCCAATTTTGGCTGCACAGTTTTTTGCTCCTTTCACCCTTTTTTTGTGTGTTCCAACCAATAGGAATTTACCATATCTTCCCATATAAATTCTCTTCCATTTAAATACCATTTATTTGTATTTTTATGCCATTAAAATGAAATTTAAATCTATAAATTTCAGATTTTCTTCTTTATTTATTTCTATACCACCACTTCATCATGAAATATTTATTTCACCTCTTATGCACCATATTATAAATTATAAATCCAATAATTCCAAATTTCTAAGTGGAAATCCAATTTAAATATTTATTAATTTCACTAATTAACTTATTTCCACTGTCAAGGATTTACGAAAATATGGCGTACAGTACTATAAAATCGGGTCTCACAGAGGTGCTTTAAAGCATCCTTCCACATTCAGCCTGGTACTCCTAACCGATTATAGTATCTTTTTTGGTAGAGTTCCTTGACACTGTTTTAATACTGACTGCATATTTATAAAATATGTTTTTTATATACTCATATAGGTATGTATAGTATCAGTTCTTATATATATATTTCTTATTGGGCGTAAGCTCAGCCCCTTCTACCTTACAGATTTATTTGCAATAATAGTCGATTGTTAAAAGAAGGTTCTGATCGAATGGTTACGAGGTTTCGATATTATACCTTGCAAGTATGGTATTCAAACACTTATTGTATAGTAATTTAGTGTGTAAAGAGATGTAAACAATAAACAAAAGAAGTTTGAATGTCAACCATAGTCTTTTGTTATTAGGTATTTGCAGTGGCGTATCTAGGAATATGTGCCAGTGGGGTCAATATAAACCTGTTCAATGGTTGGATTATTCGTCCATGCCGGAAGCCCCCTCTCTCCTTGTCAAACCTGTGACCCTATTTTTTCATCTTTTTCTATACGTCTTATTTGGTTGGGCTGTCTGCGATACTTTATTTTCTTTTACATATAAACAATTTCATATAAAATTATAATATGAATTACATCTCCTATCATAAATTCATAAGGAAGTAGTACTGTAGATAAGTCTAAATACATAAAATAAATGATCGTACCTTTTATAATAAATCAAGCTGTCGCATCGTCCCCCAAATACACAGCCGAATTCCTTTAGTCGTCAGACTCTCAGTCCTCGAAAATCTGAAATGTTAAAATTAAAAGGTGAGCAAACCACGGCTCAGTAAGAGAGTTATATACAACACTTGATATTCAGCTATCTATATGCTGAAAAACGTTTTTGTTTTCCTATAAGGGCTCTAGGCTCACATGTAAGAAGGATACTACAGTCGGCTAGGGATCCGGATAGAGTAAGGCGGGTATTTTGAAATACCTATCTTGTCCCAGAACCTAGAAGCAACTCTAGAGAGTAAATTTCATTTCGTTTGAAATTTAAATCCTTTTCCTTTTTATTCCATATCATTTTCATATTCTTTTCAAAATAATGCTTTTATGAAATAAAGCATTTAAATAAAGTAACTAATATTCATATATTCTTTGAAAAGAATATTAGTTAAATCATCATCATTCTCATTTAAACTCATTTCATGTTTTTCTGTACAATCATAATTAGTACAGTACTTTAAATAGCAAAATAAGCTATTAATTCCTTTTCGTATAACATATACATCGTTTAAATCCAATATTCAATTTAAGAAATTAAAATAAGAATAATAGATTTATTTTCATCCTCTTTCCTTTTTGAAAACATATCACATGTTCATGTCACATATAGTCTAATATTCAATCTAAAATCATAGTAAGAATATTAGACTTATAAACTCTTTTTCCTTTTGAAAACATATTACATGTTCATATCACATGTCATATGAAAATCATCTCGTAGTACTAAAAGCAGTACCGTAATAAGCATTATGTAAAATGCTGTAAATCACTTTCATGTAACTTGTCACATATCATGTAAAACATTTACATTTCACATATCACGTATCATATAAAACATTTTCATATATGGAGACTGAGGCACGCCCAGCCCGTTCACTGGGTCATTACTCATATCATGCTATAAACCTCAAAGAGTATAAAATAATTAGTCAGATCTATGTCCATAGTCTATAATTGTCCTTGGCGGGTCACTGATCAGGTGTCGGCAGGGACTACATATCACATATCACATGTCACATATCACATATCAGCATGATAAGGTTGCCAACTAGTCTCAAAACAATATTTTTCATCATCAATAAACCTTTATGGAATTTATAAAAATATATAATTTCATAATTTAAAGCCATAAAAGTTATAAAACCATTTAGTGAATATTTATGAAATATATAAAAATATTCACTTTATTTCTTTTTATTTTTCATCTCGTATTACGTGTAATTTACATATCAAGAGAATTTTCGGTGATTTCATTATCATCATTCTCGAAGACATGAATATTTTAAAATCACTTTCATTTTATTCATGTTTTCATGAAAATATTCATTTTCTCGATTTTCATGGTTGAAAATCATTTCTCGTGACATAAAATCATTTATTATGATTTTCGATAATTTTCTAATATTTTTCGACAGTATAACGGCTGCCGGTTGGCTAGCCTCCTGCACGAAAAATACAGTTTATATTTTCAACCGGTAAATCACCACCATTTTTCAACCAAGCATTTTCCATGGCATTTTATAAATTTAATGAATAATTAAATTTATGCATAATTAAAATGTGCATACCGAATATCTTTACAAGCTGCACATGCCTCCCTTACCTTTTTTCGGGTTGGCAACATCCTCGTTATTGGTTGCGCCCATAATCCATCTCTTCCGAATCCATCTCTTCCGATCTCTTCCGATTCCATCATCTCGTTCGCCGAGAATAATTTCTGGAAATTAAAATTCTAAAATTTAGAATTTTTCCATAAATTTTAAATAAATTAATAATTCTAAATTTCTCGTAAATTCCTACCGAGAATTTCCAAAAATTTTTCTCTTTTCTTATTCTTCTTCCGTTTTCTTCTTCTTTTTTCTTCTCTTTTCTTTTTCTTTTTCTTTTTCTTTTCCTTTTCTTTTCTTTTTTTTTTCTTTTCTTTTTCTTTTCTTTTTCCTGGTTTGAACCGGTTCAGACTAGTCCAGCCCCCCTCACTGTCGGTTCTCCTCCGGTGGCCAGTTCCTCGACGGTTCGGCGTCTCCACAGTTGGCGGACATCACAGCGAAGCTCTTGGTGTCTCCGTTCAGCCCAGAGACGACACGGCGGCGGATTGAGTAGACCTAGGTTCGGCCTCTTCTCCCTTCCTCCTCCGCCGTTTTTCACCTCATCGGAGGCCTCCTATCTGTTTTCCGCCTCACCGGAGGCCTCCTACCCTTTCCTCATCCTCCGTCGAAGGTTCGATTGTAGTGGCGATGGCCGAATCGGCCGGCACCGCCACTTTCCCATTTTCCTTTTCCTTCTCGGCTTTCGCCGGTTCTCTCCTTCTCTGTTTCTGTTTCTTTTCTTTTCCTTCGGTCATCGGCTTCTCCTCTCTCCGTCGGTGCCATCTTCCTCTCTCTCTCCCTCACTTGGCTGGCTGACGGCGGTCGGCTTCATCTGGGAAGAAGAATCGGGATTCTTCCCGTTTCTTTTCCTTCTATTTTTTTTTATTCTATCTATTATACATATACTATATTATATACTATATATTATATATTATACATATAATATACACCATATATTATACATATAATATTATTATATTATATATAGTATTGTACTATATATATTATATCAAGATATATTTATATTGTGTAATAACAACAAAATGATATCTAATATATATATATTTATATACTTTAATTTAAATACCATTTATATATATCTTGATATAAATGTAGGAAATACAATATATATTGTATTTACAATATATATATTCAACTTTAATGTAAATTAATATTTACATTTTTCATATATGTATATATTTATATATATACATAAAATGTTATACTTGTATACATATGTACTACTTAAATTTATACAATAGTATATATACATATATATACCAATGTATATTAATATATACTATATAGTATTTCAATACATACGTATTTGTATAAAATATATTTATATAATATATAATTATATAAATATATTTCCTATTCCTTTCTCATTTTCTTATTTAATTTGGATTTCAATTTATCCAAATTAAATCTCCTCTTATTTCACCATTTCATAAATTTCTAAAAATTCCAACACTATTTCCCTTTTTGTAAATAAATTCGTTTATTTATTTAAGTTCTCTATTTTCTTTAATATTAAATTTACAAATATTTAATATTAATTTTAGAAAATTCACGGTTATCACACTCCTAGCCCTCCCTTATCAAATTTTATACAAGCTTGGACAAAGATATTAAGCCTGTTAAATAGGCTTGTGCTTGAAAATCAATGTTCGATAAAAAAACGGATCACGCTTGTGTTTACCATATTATAATATTATTTTTATATAATATTTTATTACATAATACAACACTGAAAAAATTAAATAAAGTAAAAATATCTCATAATATAAAATAATTTTCAAAAACTAAATTTTCTTTCAATTTATTCATAATTTTTCTAAATAGTTACTTTAGCGATGCTATACAATTTTTTTTCATTTTTCTCTTATGCCAATGAAATTGTTATAAAATAATGTAAATAGGTAGATAATATAATATTTTTTTTCTTTTGTATTGAGATTATATTTGTACTATTGAATAACTAATTATGTATAAAAGAATTATTGCATCAAGAGCAACAAATCAATCATCTATAAATTGGATCAAACTTATATTTATATATATATATATATATATATTATGTGTCATAGAGGTGATTAAGAAGAAAAAACTATTGTTGGAAAGTGTGATCATAACAAAGTGAAGACAAAATTTCAATAAAAAACAAATAACAAATCAAAATTAAAATGAAACTAAAAATATGTTAGCAAAAAATAAAAAAATAGAAGTATATGCTAATGTGATAACCGCAAATTTTTGAAATTAATATTAATTATCCAGAAATTTAATTTGGATAAATAGAAATCTAAATTAAATAAGAAAGGAAAATGGGTATAAATATTTTGGATATAAAAAAATCTGAAAATTATGAAATAAAAATATGTGTATATTTATATGATTTGATTATATAAATATAATTTCTATATTTTTATATATAAATACATATGTACATATATATGAAATATGGTATATATTATAAAAGGATATATTCTAATTTATATGAAATAAATACATGTGTATAATATTAAAAATATATATTTATGTATATATCTAATATAGTAAATATATATAATTATATAAATATAATTATATATATTAAAAATAAAAAAATAAAATAGAAAACGGGATCGGGATACACCCGACCCCGTTTCTCCTCTGTTGTAACAGAGGAGAAAACCAGTTGAGGCAGCTGACCCAGCCGGCGGAAGAGAAGGAAGAGGAAGGGGAAGAGAAGGGCGTCGCCGGTGAGAGGAGGAAGAGAAGAAGTGACCGGCGACGGCCCGAGGTGGAAAAAGAGAAGAAAGAAAAGAGAAAGGCAGAAGCGAATCGGGAGGAAAAAGGAAAAAGGGAAAATGGCGGTGCCGATCAATTCGAGCACAGCCGCTGCTGCCTTCGACACCGGCGAGGTCAGGCCAAGGTGAAAGGAACAACAGGTAATGGAAAGGAAGAGAAAAGAGAAGGGAAAGAGGAGGAGAAAGGAGCCGAAACCTTCGCTCCAGATCCATCGTCGCCGCCACTGCCGATCGAGATACGGAACCCAGATCCTGCCTCTTCGCCACCCCAACAAGCTTCAGAGTGGTTGAACCGTCGGAAATGGTGACCGCTGGTGGCTGAACCGGCCAAGGAAGGATGAACCGGCCGAACCGGTCTGAATCGGTCCGAACTGGTTCGACTAGGAAAGAAGAAAAGAAAAGAAAAAAAAAGAAAAAGAAAAAGGAAAAGGAAAAGAAAGAAGAAGAAGAAGAGCAATGGGTAGGAAAAATTTATAGAATTTATAGAATTATTATTTTTATTAAATAATTATATGAAATTCTAAATTGAGTATGTTATTGAAATTGATAGAAAATCATACTCAGTGATCGGTGATTGATGGAAATCAGGAGAATTGGACTACGGGCGCGACGTAGTGAGGAAGTCACCAACCGAAACAGGTAAAGGAGGCATGTGCAGACTGTTAGGATATTCAGTCTGCATGATTTTAATTATGAACTATTTTATGAAAATGTTGTGGTGATTCATCGGTTGGAAAATGTGGTGATTGACTGGCTATAAATATAAACTATCTTTTCTGTGCAGGGAGGCTAGTCAATCGGTAGCCGTTATGCAGCCGAAAAATTTTAGAAAATTACATAAAAATGATTTTATTTCACGAGAAACGATTTCAAATCACGAAAACCAAGAAATTGATTATTTTTCATAAAACATGAATATATGGTATTCTATTTTTAAAATATTCATGTTTTCAATATCGTTGATAATGAAATCATCAAAAATTCTTCTGATATGTAAATTACACGTGATACGAGATGAAAAATGAAAAGACATAAAGTGAATATTTTATAAATATTTTCTTAAATATTCACTAAATGATTTATATAACATTTATGGATTTATTATGAAATTAAGTATTTTTATAAATTCCATAAAAGTTATTTTATGATGAAAAACATAGTTTTGAGACTAGTAGCCCCTCTATCATGCCGATACGTGATATGTGATATGTAAAATGAAAAGATTTTATATGATTTATGATTACATTGGCATGAGAATTATTTTGTTACATGATTATTTTACATGAATTGAATTTCATGAAATGATTTACATGAGATGAATTATATGACTTAATTTACATGAAGTGATTTATGTGCATTGATTTACATGAAATGAATTTCAAGAAAGGATTTATATGAATTAAATTAAATGAAAAGAATTACATGAAAGGAATTACATGAAATGATTTAATTGAAAATGATTTCTACTGTTAATCTGTGATAACCGCAAATTTTCCATTTATTGGAAATTATTAATATTAGAAATTAATATTAAAGAAAACAGATAAGTGGAAATAAGTATAAGATGAGAAATCACGAAAAATAATGAAGAGAGGAAATTTAATTTGGATAATGGAAATCCAAATTAAATAGGAAATAAAAAGGAGAAATAAATGGATATTAAGAAAATCCAAATTAAATGAAATAAAATGCATATATTATATATTTATATGATTAGATTATATAAATATATTTTGATATGTTTTTATATAAATACATATGTATATATGAAATATAGTATATATTATAAAATGATATATATACTATTTTATGTTAAATAAATACATATGTATGTTATTATAATACATTTTTGTATATAAATATATAATATATAAATATATATAGTATTTGATTTTAAATGTATAGATTATATATATATGGTATTATATGAAATATATATCATAAAATAATTATATATAATTATATAAATATAATTATATATATTATTTATAAAAAAAAAAAGAGAAAAAGGGAATCGGGATATACCCGATTCCCATGTTATTTTCTCCTCTGTTAAAACAGGGGAGAAAACGTAAACAAAACAGAGGAAGCCGGCCACCGTCGGTCGGCCGATCGAGGGAGAAAGGAGAGGAGCGCGACGTCGCCGGCGAGAGGAGAAGCGAACGACGGTGACCCGAGGCGGAAGAAGAAAGAAAACAGAAACGGAAACGAAGGAAAAACCGGCGGAAAATCGGAAGAGAAAAGAAAATGGAAACCGGCAGTACCGGCGGAATTGGTTGCCGCCACTGCCACCGAAGCATCGCCGGGGAAAGAGGAAGAGGATGGAGGCCACGGTTTAGGCGGTGAACGGCGGAGGAACGCCGACGGAGGAGGAGAAGAGACCGAAGGTAAACCGAGTAGATCCGCCGCCGTACCGTCGATCCAGGCCGAACGGAGACCACCAGCGGACTCGCCGTGCCGTCGGCCAGCTAAAGGGCACCTGAACCGCCGGAGAACCGGTCGCCGGAGGAGAACCGGCGGTGAAGGGGGGTAACCGGTCTGACGGGAAGAGAAAGAAAAAGAAAAGAAAAAAAAAGAAAAAGAAAAAGAAAAAGAAAAGAAAGAGAAAGAAAAGAAAAGAGAAAAAGGAAGAAAGAAAAGAGGAAAAAGAAGAAAGAGGGAGAAAAAGGAGAATTTTGGAAATTACGAGAAATCTCGAGAATTCAGAAACCCGGGAATTACGGGAAACGGTAAGAAATCCCGGAAAGTGATAAATTATTTAAATAATTTATTTATTTAAATAATTATGAAAAAATTCTAAATTTTAGAATTTAAATTCCAGAAAAATTCTCTCGATGATCGAGATGAGGAATCGGAACAGATGGAGTACGGGCGCGACCGGTAAGAGGCAGTCGCCAACCCGAAACAGGTAAGGGAGACATGTGCCGCCTGTAAGGATATTCGGCCATGTTTTTAAATTGCATTTAATTTTATAAATGCTATTGATAACTATCGGTTTTATAGTGTGATGGTTTATTGGATGAAATTGTGATGAAACACCGGTTGAAAATATAAACTGTATTTTCGTGCAGGAGGCTAACCAAATCGGTAGCCGTTATAATGCCGAAAAATTATCGAAAAAATTACTGAAATTTACCGAAAATCATCGAAAACCAAAATAAAAGATTTGATTTCACGTGAAACGATTTCTAACATGAAAATCGAGAAATCGATTAGTTTTCATAAAACATGAATATATTGATAATTAATTTTAAAATATTCATGTTTTGAAAATGGTGAAAAAGGAAATCACCTAAATTTATTCTTATAGGTGATATTTCACGTGAAACGAAATGAAAATGAAAAAGAGACTGAAGTGAATATTTTTACAAATATTCTTAAATATTCACTTGATTTTACAGAAAACCTTTGTGGTTTAATTATGGAAATAATTAATTATGAATATTCCATAAAAGTTAAGAAAGGATGAATAATTATGATTTCGAGACTAAAGGTCCCTACACTTGTTTTTAAAAGAAAACATTGAGATGAGAATTTAAAGTTGGAAAATAAATATTTTATTTTCATAAAGTATAAAAATAATTTATTTGAATTCCGATAATTATAAAATTATGTTTTCAATTAAACGCACAGAAAAACATGCATATATGTTTTATGGTGGAAAAAAGACAGTTTTACCCTTTTACATGTTCAGTGATGATTTTTCAAACTGTCTTCATCGCATTTTATAAAGAAATGTTTGAAGCATGAATTTCGTTCTGAAATTAAATTCCATAGTCTTTTGATAATTAGCTAAACGAATTTATGATTTCTATGTATATTTTTCAATAATGCTATAAGTATGTTTTCCGAAAAAGGTATCGGAGTGGCACCCCCCAGGCTAACTTAGACCCTGGCACGCCCGGTCCTTACTATTTTATATCAGTTGTATGATTTAAGTATATGTTTTCCGAAAAAGGTATCGGAGTGGCAAACCCCAGGTTAACTTAGACCCTGGCACGTCCGGTCCTTACTATTTTATATCGATGGTATGTAAGTAAGTTTTGAGACTAAGGCTTTCCTATAGTTTATGTTATTGCCTGTCATGCTTGCCACATTGTGCATGTTTCCGTCCCTTGTGGCATATGTTTAGCCCACGTCGTGCATGTTCTCGCCCACATTGTGTATGTTTTCATCCTTTGTGGGTATGTTGGTCCTTCGTGGTGCATGTTCGTTGTACGACTCTGATCAGGTCTACAGCCCATACCATGGCCATAGGTATTCCGTTCCCTCTTCGGAGGAAGAAGTAAGTGTCATGACCGCATACTTGCTATATGATTTTGCCTAGTCTCCATGAATTGTATGAAAAGTTTTATTAATTATGATGTTAAGTTTCTAAAGTATGATGCATGTTTGAAACAAGTATGAATTTTAGATATATGCATTAAAGAATTCATACAATGATTTAAAGTATGAAATGCATTATTATGGCATTTGTTTTCTGCATATATCGATACTATGACTATTTTAAATGCATTTCTTATGAGGCTTTAGTACGATACGGTTATTGATTTGAAAAGAGAAATAAATGTTTATTCTAAAAGAGTAACATAAGAATTATTTCTAAGAAAAAAAAAATCGAAGAAGTAATTATCCAATGATTTGATATTTGCAAATCACTGTACTGTACTGTTTTTACTGTACTGAAGAGAAGAGAAGAGAAGTAAACCACTGTTTTTATTACTGAACTGTCAAGTGTTTTAAAGTATACTGAAGTGGAAAGGAACAAGTGGTTTACTCTGTGGAAAAACGAAAATTATATCGTTTTGAAACAACAAAATTAATATTCTCTACAGTTGCTTCTAGGTTCCGGGACAAGTATGGTATTCTAAAATACCTACCTTATTCTATCTGGATCCCTAGCCGACTGTAGTATCCTTCCTACATGTGTGCCTAGAGCCAGCTAGGAAGATTTTAAAGAAAGTGAAGAAAAAAAAAATATTTTCAGCATATAGATAGCTGAGTATCAAGTGTGACATATAACTCTCTTACTGAGCCGTGGTTTGCTCACCCCTTAATTTTAAACATTTCAGGTTTTAATGATTGTGAGATCAACTGATTGTCGATCACGGCTGTACACAAAGGACAATGTGACAGACCGACTGATTTGTATGAGGTATGATCATTTATTTCTGTATTTAGACATATCTGCAGTACTACTTATCTGATTAATTAAGATAGGGGATGTGTATAATATAAACAATGTACTGTACATTTGTTTAACAGTTAGTAAAAGTGAAGTATCACAGACAGCCCAACCGAAGGAATCGTGTAAAATAAGGTGAAAAATACGGTAACGGGATGTAACAGGTTTAATGGTATCAGAGCATGGTTGGCCTGATGTCTGTGAATACTTTTGGAAGGAAAAGTGTTAAACATCCCCGGTAGTACTGTGTTGTCTGAATATATAGAGAAAATAAATGATTGTAAATAGAGTAAAATAATTTAAAGGGAGTGAGAAAGTATAAATTGAAAATGTTAAAGAAGAAAATAGGCTCAGAAATTACCAGAAAATTTGTGATCTTAAAATTTATTTGAAGGCCTGTTCGGTAAGGAATCGAAAGGACTCGGTGAGGGCCCCACCAGTACTTTACGGTCCGAACCGAACTGAGACCTGAAAGTGATGATATAAGGAGGGGAATGATATATCATCATTAAATAGACTTTAAGATCACCGATTGAGGGTAATTTGAAGAGAGAGAAAATTTTTGGCCAAAAATGACCAAAATACCCCTACCTCTGAAATTTTACAGGGAGTTAAAATAAACCAACAGAAGTTGGATTTGAGTGATTTGACAGAGAAATTGATGATGTAAAGCTACATTACATACAAAATAATTCAATTATAGATTTTAGTGAAATTCTCTGTCGAAATCGAATAAGATCTCAAATCGCTGATATTAGTACGAGAAGAGGTACTATCAGCACATAGATATTAAGATCCTTGATTCAAATGTATACTGAGGAGAAAGAAAGAAATGTCGAAATGACAAAAATGCCCCTATGTTGGGCAAAGCTCTGAATAGTGAGGAAATCAAGTTAATCTTGAATTTATTGATAGTAATGGAATTATTAATGGCATGAGGATAAAATGTCCGAATTAATAAGAAAGGTGTGATTGAAGAAAGCATCGGATTTGAATTTCGATGGAACTTCTAGAATTATATAAATTGGAGGAATTGGGATAACTTTGACTCGATTTTGAATATGAAACCTGATTTTAAGCTTATATCGGAAAACTTAGGAGAATCCAAAAGCTTAAGAAATCCACTCTAGAAAATGAAAGAATAATGAAGTGCATGTGTATAAGGTGTGATTGATGGCAATACCGATAACATAAATTGTGGATAAGAAAGTTATCTGTATAAGTGTAAGTGAGAGAAGCACAGATGATATTGAAAATTAGATGAATAAAAAGGATGTATTAAATTCCTATCATTAATAAAGTTCTTTTGAAGAATAAATATTCATCTACATTATGGAATAGATGTCTTATGGATCTGATTCGATATCCATGAGGAGTTTATAAGACCTGTCTTGGTATAAAGCGTCCTTAGATAAAAGATTGGAGATTGATGTCTCTAAGATTATAATTAGAAACTCGGAGTGAATTTTACGAGTTCCTATTGAGGTTACAAGGTTAATGATTTACCTTGTGAGGTATATAAACCTAAAGAATGAGGCATCCATACATGAGTAAATTGATGAAATACTGATAGAGTTTAAAGTATAAATGAAACATGAGCAGCATTGTGGTATAACTCTTAAACTCTTAAAGACTGTGAAATTGTGTTAAGATTGGCAAATAAGAGATGTGGCTAGATAGTATCTCCTCTTGAGATATATGATCTCGGGATGACCGGATGACAGTGAATCTGTCTACGATATAGAGATAATGATTGAGATACGAGATTAATGAGTCTTGCTAGATATTACTGCCAATCTATAAAAGAGTAATGAGATTAGCTGCTCTACTAATGTGATGTAATTAAAGAAAGAAGTTAAAGTCGGTAAATGGATATGTGTAAAGAAAAGATGGTATGCAAGATTTTACGAGATCTTAGCAGTATAGTACCATACTAATCGAGAAAATCGACTAAAAGGATGAATATATAATATATATGAAGAGATAAAAGTGGGAATATGAAAACCAAAAATGAAAGTGGAATAAGGAAATAAGTTATATGATGAGAAGGGAACATCAATATGAAATAGTTCCCGAAGGTAAGACTGAAAGTGATTTGTATTGGTTATCACATAACTGCGGCGAGATGTAAAATTAAGTCAGATTTGATAAATGAAATTAATGATACTCCAAGGAGTAAGATAATTGATATGTTTACTGCCAATATGTAAATGAAAAATGATTATACATATAACCATCGTAACATGATAGAAACGGTGGAAGTATATAGATGATGTGGTGATCAAAAATATAAATTGAGGATTCAATAATCGAATGACCATACTACATGAAGAGAACATGAGTGTCTCATGATTTATGATTGTAAGAGATGATCAATAGTAAAGTCTGCAATGAGATGCAGCCTTGGTAGAATAAATGTGTGAATATGAATACTGTGAATAATAAAGAGTCCAAAAGAGAAATAATGATATGGAAGTGATTAAAGACTGATGATCTAAATAGAATCACTTTCCATTATCAAAATTCTAGATTCTCTAGTGCCTTAGTCGAAGTATAAGTGTTAAACGGTATGAATGTGTATGTACAGTTCCAGTGAGCATTAAATGTGATGGGAGTCTCTGAGTTGCCGTATGCTAATGAGAGATAGCAAAAGGCTTGAGATTCCAAGTGTACTGATAGCACCGCTCCATATTGATATATATAAATATATGAGCGTAAGATGTAAACGCTCCATGATATTGAGAGAGCGTGTGCATGAGATGTGAAAGCTACTAGGACACTTACATACAACTGATTGACATGTGTAATTGATAGTTTTAAACTATATCGACTTGGCACTAAGTGAGAAAAATGGAGGATGAACAGCATGGATCAGCTACGATATGAAAAATACTGTGCATGGACTCTTATGTGAAAAGAGTGGAAATGAAAACTCCCGATTTAATTAATGAACTTACGGGAGTATAGACATATATGATGAAATACAGCATGTAGTGGTCTAAAGTATTCTTGATGTTGAAAGTGTACTGGCAGTATTACTTGGAGGATGACCTAGAGGTTAAAAGTCGTAAGTATACGGCGTATACCACTTTCTGAATTAAGCCAAATTCGGAGGACCGAATTTCTTAAGGTGGGGAGAATGTGATAACCGCAAATTTTCCATTTATTGGAAATTATTAATATTAGAAATTAATATTAAAGAAAACAGATAAGTGGAAATAAGTATAAGATGAGAAATCATGAAAAATAATGAAGAGAGGAAATTTAATTTGGATAATGGAAATCCAAATTAAATAGGAAATAAAAAGGAGAAATAAATGGATATTAAGAAAATCCAAATTAAATGAAATAAAATGCATATATTATATATTTATATGATTAGATTATATAAATATATTTTGATATGTTTTTATATAAATACATATGTATATATGAAATATAGTATATATTATAAAATGATATATATACTATTTTATGTTAAATAAATACATATGTATGTTATTATAATACATTTTTGTATATAAATATATAATATATAAATATATATAGTATTTGATTTTAAATGTATAGATATATATATATATATGGTATTATATGAAATATATATCATAAAATAATTATATATAATTATATAAATATAATTATATATATTATTTATAAAAAAAAAAGAGAAAAAGGGAATCGGGATATACCCGATTCCCATGTTATTTTCTCCTCTGTTAAAACAGAGGAGAAAACGTAAACAAAACAGAGGAAGCCGGCCACCGTCGGTCGGCCGATCGAGGGAGAAAGGAGAGGAGCGCGACGTCGCCGGCGAGAGGAGAAGCGAACGACGGTCACCCGAGGCGGAAGAAGAAAGAAAACAGAAACGGAAACGAAGGAAAAACCGGCAGAAAATCGGAAGAGAAAAGAAAATGGAAACCGGCGGTACCGGCTGAATTGGTTGCCGCCACTGCCACCGAAGCATCGCCAGGGAAAGAGGAAGAGGATGGAGGCCACGGTTTAGGTGGTGAACGGCGGAGGAACGCCGACGGAGGAGGAGAAGAGACCGAAGGTAAACCGAGTAGATCCGCCGCCGTACCATCGATCCAGGCCGAACGGAGACCACCAGCGGACTCGCCGTGCCGTCGGCCAGCTAAAGGGCACCTGAACCGCCGGAGAACCGGTCGCCGGAGGAGAACCGGCGGTGAAGGGGGGTAACCGGTCTGACGGGAAGAGAAAGAAAAAGAAAAGAAAAAAAAAGAAAAAGAAAAAGAAAAAGAAAAAGAAAGAGAAAGAAAAGAAAAGAGAAAAAGGAAGAAAGAAAAGAGGAAAAAGAAGAAAGAGGGAGAAAAAGGAGAATTTTGGAAATTACGAGAAATCTCGAGAATTCAGAAACCCGGGAATTACGGGAAATGGTAAGAAATCCCGGAAAGTGATAAATTATTTAAATAATTTATTTATTTAAATAATTATGAAAAAATTCTAAATTTTAGAATTTAAATTCCAGAAAAATTCTCTCGATGATCGAGATGAGGAATCGGAACAGATGGAGTACGGGCGCGACCGGTAAGAGGCAGTCGCCAACCCGAAACAGGTAAGGGAGACATGTGCCGCCTGTAAGGATATTCGGCCATGTTTTTAAATTGCATTTAATTTTATAAATGCTATTGATAACTATCGGTTTTATAGTGTGATGGTTTATTGGATGAAATTGTGATGAAACACCGGTTGAAAATATAAATTGTATTTTCGTGCAGGAGGCTAACCAAATCGGTAGCCGTTATAATGCCGAAAAATTATCGAAAAAATTACTGAAATTTACCGAAAATCATCGAAAACCAAAATAAAAGATTTGATTTCACGTGAAACGATTTCTAACATGAAAATCGAGAAATCGATTAGTTTTCATAAAACATGAATATATTGAAAATTAATTTTAAAATATTCATGTTTTGAAAATGGTGAAAAAGGAAATCACCTAAATTTATTCTTATAGGTGATATTTCACGTGAAACGAAATGAAAATGAAAAAGAGACTGAAGTGAATATTTTTACAAATATTCTTAAATATTCACTTGATTTTACAGAAAACCTTTGTGGTTTAATTATGGAAATAATTAATTATGAATATTCCATAAAAGTTAAGAAAGGATGAATAATTATGATTTCGAGACTAAAGGTCCCTACACTTGTTTTTAAAAGAAAACATTGAGATGAGAATTTAAAGTTGGAAAATAAATATTTTATTTTCATAAAGTATAAAAATAATTTATTTGAATTCCGATAATTATAAAATTATGTTTTCAATTAAACGCACAGAAAAACATGCATATATGTTTTATGGTGGAAAAAAGACAGTTTTACCCTTTTACATGTTCAGTGATGATTTTTCAAACTGTCTTCATCGCATTTTATAAAGAAATGTTTGAAGCATGAATTTCGTTCTGAAATTAAATTCCATAGTCTTTTGATAATTAGCTAAACGAATTTATGATTTCTATGTATATTTTTCAATAATGCTATAAGTATGTTTTCCGAAAAAGGTATCGGAGTGGCACCCACCAGGCTAACTTAGACCCTGGCACGCCCGGTCCTTACTATTTTATATCAGTTGTATGATTTAAGTATATGTTTTCCGAAAAAGGTATCGGAGTGGCAAACCCCAGGTTAACTTAGACCCTGGCACGTCCGGTCCTTACTATTTTATATCGATGGTATGTAAGTAAGTTTTGAGACTAAGGCTTTCCTATAGTTTATGTTATTGCCTGTCATGCTTGCCACATTGTGCATGTTTCCGTCCCTTGTGGCATATGTTTAGCCCACGTCGTGCATGTTCTCGCCCACATTGTGTATGTTTTCATCCTTTGTGGGTATGTTGGTCCTTCGTGGTGCATGTTCGCTGTACGACTCTGATCAGGTCTACAGCCCATACCATGGCCATAGGTATTCCGTTCCCTCTTCGGAGGAAGAAGTAAGTGTCATGACCGCATACTTGCTATATGATTTTGCCTAGTCTCCATGAATTGTATGAAAAGTTATATTAATTATGATGTTAAGTTTCTAAAGTATGATGCATGTTTGAAACAAGTATGAATTTTAGATATATGCATTAAAGAATTCATACAATGATTTAAAGTATGAAATGCATTATTATGGCATTTGTTTTCTGCATATATCGATACTATGACTATTTTAAATGCATTTCTTATGAGGCTTTAGTACGATACGGTTATTGATTTGAAAAGAGAAATAAATGTTTATTCTAAAAGAGTAACATAAGAATTATTTCTAAGATAAAGAAAATCGAAGAAGTAATTATCCAATGATTTGATATTTGCAAATCACTGTACTGTACTGTTTTTACTGTACTGAAGAGAAGAGAAGAGAAGTAAACCACTGTTTTTATTACTGAACTGTCAAGTGTTTTAAAGTATACTGAAGTGGAAAGGAACAAGTGGTTTACTCTGTGGAAAAACGAAAATTATATCGTTTTGAAACAACAAAATTAATATTCTCTACAGTTGCTTCTAGGTTCCGGGACAAGTATGGTATTCTAAAATACCTACCTTATTCTATCTGGATCCCTAGCCGACTGTAGTATCCTTCCTACATGTGTGCCTAGAGCTAGCTAGGAAGATTTTAAAGAAAGTGAAGAAAAAAAAAATATTTTCAGCATATAGATAGCTGAGTATCAAGTGTGACATATAACTCTCTTACTGAGCCGTGGTTTGCTCACCCCTTAATTTTAAACATTTCAGGTTTTAATGATTGTGAGATCAACTGATTGTCGATCACGGCTGTACACAAAGGACAATGTGACAGACCGACTGATTTGTATGAGGTATGATCATTTATTTCTGTATTTAGACATATCTGCAGTACTACTTATCTGATTAATTAAGATAGGGGATGTGTATAATATAAACAATGTACTGTACATTTGTTTAACAGTTAGTAAAAGTGAAGTATCACAGACAGCCCAACCGAAGGAATCGTGTAAAATAAGGTGAAAAATACGGTAACGGGATGTGACATAATCGCTATTTGAAATTGATTTCTACCGTTAAATGAATGATTTATGAAAATGTTTTGAGACAGTCGTTCGTTAGTGATCATGCATAGTGTTATATGACTGTAAGACCTGATCAGTCTGCAGGTTTATTATATTGTATATGACTGTGGGAATTATGGTCAAACCCACAGGTTTACGCAGTAAGCACTTGACTAATGCAAACTGTGAGTGTTGATGATGGCCATTCATTATAGTGATCGTCCCTTCGGGGATAATGATAGTGATTGTCCCTTTAGGGATAGTGATAGTGCATGATTCTATTGAATGATGACTGTCTCCACCGAGTGATTATTGAATTGTTTAAATATCGATTTGACTGAAGTGAAAAGAAAGAAATGTTTACAGTGAATGACAATACATAATGATTTTAAATGAAATGATTTTATTGTATTTTTGCTATCTACTGTTTATATGTAATATGATTTGGATGATGATGAGTTAAACTAACATTTTTCTAGAAAAATAGATAATATTAGTTATTCTATCAAAATGCTTTAAATCATAAAAGCATAAAATTGAAAATGACATGAAATAAAAGGAAAAAAAGGATTTAAATTTCAAACGAAATTTATTACTCTCTACAGTTGCTTCTAGGTTCCGGAACAAGACACGCATTTCAAAATACCTGCCTTACTCCATCCAGATCCCTAGCCGACTGTAGTATCCTTCCTACATGTGAGCCTAGAGCTCTTTTAGAAAAATTTAAAAAAAGTGAAAAAGTTTTTCAGCATGTAGAATGTTGAATATCAAGTGTTGCATATAATTCATTTACTGAGCTGAGCCGTGGTTTGCTCACCCCTTAATATTAACATTTCAGATTTACGGTGACTGTGAGATATGACATCTGAGAATTTTGGCTGCGCATTTGGAGACACTGCGACAACTTAATTTATTATTTGAGGTACGATCATTTATTTTCTGTATTTAGACTTATCTACAGTACTACTTTCTTGTGAATTAAGATAGGGGATGTAAACGATAATATGTTTTAAATGTAATAGTTTAATGAACATGAAAAGTAAAGTATTACAGACAGCCCAACCATATAAGATGTATAGAAAAACGTGAAATAAGGTGTTCACGGGTCGTGACAGCTAATTGCTAAAGAAATTTTAAATCTCATAAGTTAATTTTGTACTTGTAATCATAGAAATTGTTAAATTTTTAAATTAAAATAAATGTATAAGTTAAAATGAAATTTATTTTTCTGGCCCTTTTCTTAATTAATTTTAACAAATTTTAGTGGGATTAATATGAAAAAAAAAACATCATATTTTTAAGCTAAATATACATATGTATATACTAAACACATCCTTTGAGAGAGGTGAGGAGCCTTAACTGTGATGGAGCTCCAGGTAAGATTAGTCTCAATCGTTAAAACAGATGAGGATACTTATAGTTTACACCAAAAAAATATATACATATGTATATACTAATTTATGAATTTTTCAAAAGTTGAGTGGGGTCAATTAACCCCACTCAACTCCATGTGGCTACTCCACTGGGTATTTGTATAGAAAAATAAATGTGTATTGTAACTTAGTGTACTGGGACCGATCTAAACAATTAAATGTTGAGTTAACTAAGGAAGTTTTAGCTTAATATCAGAGTGAAGACACTGAGCACAGCCCAACCAATCATGTGAAAATGGAAAAACTTAGTTTCGATTTTTAGAAATCGGAACGTTACAAATGGTTTCGGGGTTAATTCATGAATTGGCGAGTGGCGAATGCTACGATGAACTATGCCTTCGAATGAATCAGGGAAGAACAAGTTCGTAGCACTAAATTAGAGGCAATCACAGTGAATGGTGCAGTAGTTAGGGATAGGAGGCCACTAGAGTTATATTGGCCAGAGCTCGTCGAAGTCCATGCCTTGAGTAGTTAGTTATGGTCATGTTCTATTGAACAACTGTGATTATTATCAGTTTATCGAATACTGTTTATTATAAAAGTATTGATTTTATGAAATACAGTTTACGTTATCACTAATTGTTTTAACAAACTACTATCATTGCATTGAACTCTGTTTATGGAACCATTGCATTGTTATTGTGAAAAGAGAAGTGTTTACTAAATGTCGTATTATTTTATCGGAAACCGTATTGAATTAGTTTTATCAAACTATTGCATCATTTTTTGCATCGAACCATTGTATCAAAATGAATCAGGATTGTGTTTAATGATGTCAAGTATCAATGAGATAATGAGGTATTCCAAAATAACTTTGATACCCAACTCCGAAAGATCTTGGTAGCATCTAGTTTGATGCCGAAGGAATAGTCAGCATAGGAAATATAAGAACTTTATTAAAATGATTGTGATCGAAGATGAATTTTTGAACTATAATTATGAATTTTGAATTGTGAAAACCCAGGATTTATCGTTTTTACGCCAGAACTAAATTTTGGTTTGAGTGATTGTTAATCATTATGATTTCTGATTAGGACCTTAGGCTAGGTGTCTTAAACTGAATTAGGTATTTAGATAACTGATATTATAAGATAAGACTACTCACATAACAAACCATTGTTGTAAGTTTAAAATAAAAAACTGGCCCAAATTTCTATACTCACTGTTTTCGTTGTCGAAAATATCACTTCTTTTAAGCCGCGACACTGTCTCTATACATCAACTTGAGTGGGATAACAAAGTGTATACAAGTCATAATATCATTCAGCTTAGCTTTTGTTCTAGTTATTTTTAGTTGGCAAATTAGTTAAGTCTGTTAACTAACTTGCAGTTAGCTGGTTGGTTAGTTTTATATGTTATATAAACAATGTAGTTACATTCTGGAAAATCAATCACACTTCATCTTTTTGAGTGAAGTTCATCTTCTTCAATCAATTTCTCCACATCTTCATTGAGCACAACGTTGAGCGGCCTCTCAAAATCATGTTAGCATCAATACAAATAGTTCAATAATAAGATCAAATGAATTTGCAAGTAAATGTCCACTAGAATTTAGAGATATAACAACATTGTTTATTTGTTTACTAATAAATAAAATTGAAGTTAAGTATATCATCTTTCATTAGTTAGTTTGAAATTAAAATTAAAAACAAAGAAAGGTAATTGAATTTATTTAGGATATACCAGACTTTTGTTTTAAAGGTGAACTTTATATCAAAAAAATAAAAAATCTTAATGGTGAAACATTTGCGAAGAATAATCATCAGTTTGTTATGGTATTAAATTCAAGTTACGATGAAAGTAAAAGTAGTGCCAAACTGGTCAAACAATATCCATCCTTTTGTCATTAGCCAAAGGAAAGCTTTGAGTAGAAGTGTTTATGTTTGGGTGGGCAAACTGAGCTCGAGCTATTGGGGTTTTATTTTTTATTTAAATTCGTTTTTACATTAAAAGAGTGAGCTTAAATTCGTCCAAAATATATTAAATATTTCATAAAATAAAATAAAATCTAAAAATATAAATACACATAATAATTAATAAATTTAATACAATTAATTCAAATAAATTCTTAAAAAAAACTACAAAACATAAAAATCTAAATCAAAGTCTAATTAAAACAAAACAACAACACAAATTCAAATTAAATTGCACAAACAAAATCTAAAGTAATTAAAAATATATTAGTATGTTTTCAATAGCTTCTTTGCTTGACATATCTTCAAGAATCTTTTTTAAAATTTATGAAATACATCATATTTTAATCAAATGCCAAATTAACTAATTTATAAAAAAAAAAGTAATAAATACTTTATAACTACCGTGCTAGGCTTGGCTGAGTTTGGACTTTAAATTATAAACTTAAGCTCGATCCAATTTTTTTGTTAGGTTTTAATTTTCAAGCACAATTCTCAAACACATCTAATGACTTAATATTTTTGTCTAAATTTGCTTAAAAATTGGGCAAATTTCGGGCTTAAATAAATAGTCTAATTCATAAAAAAATCTAGCTTGAAGGCAAAACAATTCTCAGAAACCACGTCTTTCTACCGATGTCTCCAACAATATTTGTCTATGAAATTGAAAGGTAACGGGATATGCAAGGAATTTGTAGCCATAAATCATGTTCTCTAATCTAGCTTGAAACTGTCAATCAAAGACAATTATATGCAAAACTATGCAAACAAAACAAAAGGAATATTAAGCTAGAAGCAATACCTTATCAGATTATCCGACCCACAAATTTTCCCTCGGAAACTTTCAAAGATTATTAAGGATAAAAAGATACAGATAAGCAAAGAGAAAGTCAACTAACGAATGAGAGTCAAAAAGGTAAAATCCCCCAACTTTTGCCAACAAAATCTTCAAAGTTTTAAATAATTAAGAGTTTACCTAATTAAGATTCAACGACTGAGAAAAGAGATCCTTAAATCAATGAATAAAAACAATTCACCTGCCTCATAATTAACAACTTTTTCTGGTCCCTTTATTTGTCGAAGATTAGCTCGAACGCCTCACCAATATTTGGAAAATTAGAATGTGTCAAAGGTTTGGAAAAAAAAACCCCCACGAGCTCCAATTTTCTTTTTCCGTATATGAAGAATTTAACTAAGCCCCAAATTCCCAACCAAGCAAGGCATCCAAGGGTATATAAAAATAGATAAAATAATGCATGCCTTTGAAAAAATGTTGATATAGCCTTTACAAAGAGAATAAGAAAACTCCATGTGCATGTGGAACAAATTGTCAACGGGTACCAACAACGACAACTACTACACATTTGGCCTAAATAGCCTTTTAGGTTTGAAAGTAGGATGTGTCAACGTTTTTGGACAACTCCATATATTCAATAATGTCAAGATATACCAACGAGTGTGAAAAAAGTAAAAGCGAATTTCTTCTCTAAACATTTGGACATGATTTGAATTTTAGAGCCATTATTGTTAAAGAGTTTTACCATTTATCACTCACAACCCAAATAAGATTAATCTCAAATTGTAAAATGAATAAAGATATATATATATAATTAAAAATAATAATGTCGAGATATAGGCCAATAGGCATCACGAGAGATTGGTCCCTTCAATAAATTTCCACATTGTTCGGATCCTAACGGAGTTTGTGATCTTGAGTTTTTTATTTGCTTTGTTTTAAAAATGATAAGTCAAATTAAATGGTCTAAATCACAAGGATCACCTGATCCCACGTGAATTTGGAGAGGGTGTTTTTTAAGACCACATAATTATTATAGACTACTAATATTTTTTTATGGGCCACTTTGATTTTGAGGAAAAGCTAGAAATATAGAACAATTGACTGTAGTTCATGTTGAAGAAGAAAGAAGTTTTAAGTTGAGTTTTAATAATGAGAGAAAGGAAATTACAGGATCAAGGAAAATTATCTTAATATGCTAGAAAAAATGTCATAGATTACTGTTAAAAAAGAAAACAACAAGGTGTTGTTTGTTAAACCGTTGAAAATTTTCAATGATTTAATATTTTTAATATGTTTGATAATATATTTTAAAATCAACTTAAAAGAAAATTTTCAATGAAAAAGCATTGAATAAGATAAGTAGATAAACACCTACTTACCACTTAATGTAGAAAAATTTTAACCACTTTATCAATAAAAATAAAATAAATTAAACTATTTTATCCTAAAAATTTACATAATTATCTATTCATTCATCAGGTTTCGTATATACTCCAACTAGACTCAACGTTATATTATTATTTTATCAAACTCAATGTTTTTTAACCACTATTCTTTTACTATTAGAGCATGGATATTGAAAAAATGTCAATATCTTCCCCTAATTTGACTTGTTTGAAGTTGAAAACTTTGAAAATATGAAGGCTGATATGTTACAAACCTTGAAGACCATATAATGGTGCACATTGGTTTTTTTTTTCAACCTTTTGTTATTTTGATGTTCTAATTGTCATTAATATCCAAAAACTTTTTTTGTTCTGTTTCATTTTGGCAGATCATTCCTTGAAAAAGTGATGATCCCACAAATAATTTAGGACTTTTATTTGTAATTTTTAATCTAAACGTGATTCAGGTTTTTTAATTTCCAAAAAAAATATTTTATTATATTTAAATATTATTTTAGTTTTTTTTAATTTATGATGTTTTTGGATTTAATAGTTATAGTTTTTCTCATATTTCATACTTGTATTATAAAATAGAATATATCAATAAAAACACGAATTTATTCGAAATAATATGAAAATAAAGGTAAAAATGTAAAATAACAAAATTTGAAATTGCAAACATGTATTGTTATCAAACAATATATTTATATTCAACACTTAATTTTTAGTAAAATACCAAACAGTTTTCATAATTCAAATTCAATACTTATTATATTCAGTACTTAAAATTCAGTACTTAATTTTTCAATACTTAATTTTTCAATTTATCAAACAGCACCTAATTGAAACCGAATATAATTTAATATTTTTAACTATAATTTTTTATTGTAAGACATTAAAGATTTTAGACATCATAAAAATATCTTATAAAAAGATTTTACAACTACGATAATTCAAAAAACATTTTATTTTTTTCTTTTAGGCTTTTAACTACATTTATGTTAAAAACATAGCCTAATATACTAAAAAAATAATATTTTGCTTAAAATTAGTGACATAAAAACCACAGTTTACCGCTAAAAGACAGTTAATACAAAAAATTGCAGTCTAAAAATATATAAAATACCATGATAATCTTAAAACTGTAATCTAATATATATTGAAAAATAACACAATTTTCTTCAATTAGTTTCCCAAAACAACAGTTCTGTTAAAACCGTAGTCCTTTCCAACAAAAAACTACAGTCATTACGTACTACTGGAAAGTGAATATTTTGCAATGCTTAAAGTCGTTGCTAAATGCAAATTTGTCATTGCCAAAGTTTTTTGGTCATTGTGTAAAATTTTATTACGATAAGTATACACAACGACTTTCATCGTATAAAAAATCGTTGCAAAAAGGTATTTATTGCAACGACATATTTTGGTTACTAATTAAATTTTGTTTTAGCAACGACTTAATATTTACTCTATACTTTGTTTTGGCAACACGATATATTTTGTTGCAAATCCTCTTTGCCAACACTTTTTTTTATTGTTGCAATAGTTAGATTTGCAAGGACTATAGTCATTCCTAAAAATAGATACAAAACCATAAATTCGTCATTTTTAATTTTTTTCACAACAACTATAGTCATTGTTAAAAAAATAATTACAACCACAATTTTATCATTTTTAATTTTTTTTACAACGATTATAGTCGTTGCTAAAAATAATTATGAAATCACATTTTGTCATTTTTATTTTTGATTTGTTTACAATTATATTCATAAAAAATAATTACAAAACCACAATTTTGTGGTTTTTAGTTTGTTTTACAACTATAGTAGTCAAAAATAATTAACAGACTAAAATTACAAAGAAGAAAGAAAACAAATGAAATCAAGCATTTGAAATAACAAAACACTGTAACAAAAGAACCTTATATCATTAGTGGTAAATCTTATACAATACAAATGATGTCTTCAAAGCACATTCCACTCCAAATTATTACATGAAAAATATCAAACCTGGCTGGAAAAGCTAGAAATACTTAACCTCATACAATAACTAAGCATGTTCTTGAACTCTAAGTCTAAAAATTAGACAGGTAACTTTGTTCAACATTGGCTGGAAAAGCTAGGCTAGAAAAGCTAGAAATACTTAACCTCATACAATAGCTAAGCTAAAAATGTTGTATATGTATATGAGCTTGCCTGACTGAAATACTAAAAGCTTTTCCCCGACACTTTTTTTTTTGGTGAAATTTTCCCCGACACTTTTCATGGCCAATAATGCCACCTGAAATGTAAACAAAATAGTGAGATATCAACATCTAGGCTTTTAAATATTTTGGTTAGCAGAATGTATTTGAGAAATCTTACATATAACATCATAGTATCAACCACTATTAAATTAACGGCTGCAATTATGAATCAAGCTGCTATTTGCATAAGTGAGGTATTATGAGTAAATGAGAATTGAAGACTATAAGTTTCAAACTTCCAAAGATCTAAAATCACAAACTTGTTAGAAGCAACAAACACACCTCTCAGTCTTACAAGAAGCCTTGCATTATTGCCCTTGCAAGCAGCATAACTCTAGGAAACCTCTCATTCTAAATCAACCTTAGCCTATTTGAACAGCTATCAGCACTTGCATTTAAATGATTGCTCGATACAACTAAATTGTACCTTGATCAAACCAACTAGATGTGAGCTCCTGATGAAACCAAATTCAATATAAAATTACTCAAATACACTCAAAATATTCAACATGGATAAAGAAGGTAAGGGTTCAAGCTCCATGCACCTGAATATAAGTAATTCTTGGAGATTGCGTAATTAAATAATTCCTTGAAATAAAAAATTAAAAATACAAAAAAATCATTTATATCAAAATTAAACCTATATAGACAAAAATACTAGTGGTAGGAACATGCTGACAGAATACTTATCATTTCAAATTATAGAGAAAAGTTTCAAATTATCAAGAAAAGTTTACACTATAGAACTATTTTTCAGTAATTCATGCACTGACTCTCACCAGTGCTTGCCATGGCCTTTAATAAAGTCTCATTTCCCTTTTAAAAAAAAATTATTGATACTATCGAAATTCACTAACTCCAAATAACCTTAATTCTTTTTGAGTAGGAATTTAAACCTAACAAATTGGTACTGTCAATAGCCACAATTTAGATGCATAATAAAGCAATTTAAAATACAAAGCATAACAAAGAAATTTAAAATACAAACCCTAAGCATAAAAAGAGAGGGAATTGTTAAAATTCCTGCGACAATAGAGGAAAGACGTAAGTGCTGCCTGAGTTGTGCGGATGGTGGGTGCCGCGTCGGTTGGCTTACATCGCTGGTTGAATTTTTTTTTTAGCGAAATCATATATATATATATATATATATATATATATATATATTATATTTTAAAAAACAAAAGTAACACGTGTCATTACCTTATTAATTTTCAATTTTTATTTACTTTTATACTATTTTTTAAACTAATTAATCTTTTGTAAATTATCTATCTATCATTTTTTTGCTGATATGATGCTCATGTGTTTAATCTATTTTACTGACACATACCAACCATTCGTCTCTCTTTTTTGCCTCAACAGTTAACGTAAATTTAGCAAAACCACCTCCATCTCTCTTAACTATTAACATAAATTTAGCAGCAAGTTTAGCATTCATTGTTTTTTTTTTCTATAAGTAATGTAACTACAAAATTCATTGTTCTTTTTTGAAAAATAATTGAAACATTTATCTAAAATCTTATCAGTTTAGGATATCTATTTTAAATAATATCTATTTTGAATAACTTAATATTTTTGAAATATTTGTTATTCAAATTTTAAACATTTTTTAGTTATCCTATCAAATTATCTACTAATTATCTATTTTAAAGAAATTAATAAATTAATTAATTTAATAAATATTTTATATTCACATCTTTATCAAATTTTTGATGATATCATTAATAATAAACCGGTATTAATTTTTAAAATTATTATCTAATCAAATCTTTTGTATATCTAATCAAATCTTTTATATTCAAATCTTTATCAAATTCTTTATTATCTAAAACAAATAATAAATTAAACATTTTAAATTCTTTATTATCTAATTAATAAATTAAACCGCGTTCTAATAACAGTTCTATCTGCTCTAAAACTGCTCTATCCACGTTCTAATAACCCTCTGTAATCCTCACTCTAAATCCGGTTTCTAATAACCCTTTGCAATCCTCACTCCAAAACAATTCAACCATCAACTTAGCAATTAGATTGTCAACATCCATATGCTCCAGTTTCGTTACCCCTGTTACAAGTCTACACATTATCAAAGCAGAAACATCAAAAACAGATCGTCATTTCGATTTAAGGTATGAAAATATATCTAACGAAAGCACTAATGGTTAGTTTTTAAAATGAATTTAAAATATCTATCTTTTTGAATAGATTTTAAAGATAGATATGAGAAGATTTGATTGATAATATCTATATAAATGTTATCAGTTTTTGTTTTCAAAAGAGAGATCACTCACTTGCTGTCACATCCTCATTTCCACTAATAAACATATAATTCCTTACTTTACATTTGTGTGGTTAGGCTGTTCGTCAATGTCATTCTTTCTTCTTATAATACTTTCTCTATTATCAGTATTTAGAATGATATAAATATCTTATGAAATATATTTTTCGTATATACATACTTCAATTTCATCAGGATCTTCTATACTTACATAACCTATATCCCCACATGATTATATACATCATTATAGCATTGTATTGTACAATAGTTGAAATACAATTCAGTTTACACGATTACATAAGTATACCTTCAATAATAACGGGGAAGCGTATCTCGAAGGTAAACTTTCAAGATCCACTAGTAGGCTCTTTTATCGAGAGCGAGGGATCACTTCAGATAGTCTAAAAAATAGATGTAAAGGGGTGAGTTTACGCTCAGTAAGAAATATATGTAAAAGAGCATACTATGCCTCTATATGCAGTTTTCCTACTTGGCTCTATAATGTTATGTAAAATCATTATAAAGCATATTCGTATACTTTCATCAAACATATTAAAAGTTCTTCATAATAGCATATGCTTATAAATCAAGTAAATCATATACTTCTTTCAAATGACATATGCAAACGTACATCTTAAAACATTTGTCAGTTATTCAAGAAATCATCGTAAATATGCTATACCAATTCAACATGACTCTAAGCCATGGATAGAAGTAGATAAATCAACTTCTTCTCTTACCTTGGTTAGTCACCAAATTTCAAAAATTGAGATCTCTTCAATTATTTGGATTCAATCCATCGAACTTCAGATATAACTTAAATCTAGTGACTATGATCATTTTTCGTTAAGTGAGCTTAATGAATCGATGACATGAAATGGTGGTTTGTCAAGGTAAGTATGGAAGGTAACTTAGGGAAAATTGGAGGGGAATGAGAGGGAGGCTGGAACGGGGGCTGCTGATTTGGAGAAGATGATGACTATGCAATTTGCATTAAATGCCTCTTTATCCCATAATCATCTCAGCCATTAACATCCCTTGACCCTTTTACATTTGACCAATTTACTTCCTTTTCTTCTTTCTTCATATGACACATGTCTATTTAATGTATAAAATCGAACATTTAAATCTTTTCTCATGCTTCAATTATTCTTAAAATATCAGAATTTATTTCTTGACTATTTGACTATCAATTCCATTTATTCCTTCTATGTTCCATACATCATTCATACTTCATAATTCTCATATTTATTTAATTCTTTCAACTAAAATGTTTTACAAATATAAGGAAATTACAGGAAATTGGAGATTTCACATTCTCCCCACCTTAGAGAATTTGGTCCTCCAAATTTAAATAAGGTTACATCTCAAATAATTCTGGATACTTTTCTTTCATTAAGTTCTCTAGCTCCCATGTAGCTTCTTCCATAGTGTGGTATTGCCAGAGAACTTTGACTAATGGGATCGTCTTAGATCTCAATACTTTCTCTTTTCTATCAAAAATCCGAATCAGCTTCTCTATATAACTCATGTCTTCTCGAATCTCCAAGGGTTCATTTTCTATGACATGAGATGGATCCATATTATACTTCCGAAGCATAGATACATGAAAAACATTATGTACTCCTGATAGCTCCGGAGGTAATGCCAACCTATAGGCCACATCTCCAATTCGATCTAAGACTTCAAATGGACCGTTGTAACGATGTGAAGACCGAGAATTTTCTAAATAAATAAAGGTATCCGGAAAATTTAATTTGGACAAATTGAAATCCAAATTAAATAAGAATGAAAGTGGAGAAAATAAATTTGGATATCAAGAAATCCAAAACGTAATAAGAAATAAAATATGTATTTTGAGAGATTTATATAATGATATTATGTAAACATACTTTTGATAAATATGTATATATTCATATATGGAATATATGTATATATCATATGTTAAAATATCATTTTATATCATTGAATATATATATGTAATATATATATGAAATATATATATATAGTATTTTAAAATATATATATAAATAGTTTATATGAAATATATACTTATATATATAAATATATATATATATATATGAAGTATATGTATAGTATTTTAAATTTTAAAGTGTATAGATTTATACATATATATATATAATTGATACAAACCTTATATATGCATATCTATATGTATTTAATTATATGGTATAGTTATATATATATAAATATAAAAGATAAAGATTATAGATATTATAATTATAAATATATTTTATAATTATTAAAAAAAAACTGAAAGGAGGGAATCGGGGGTTTAAACCGATCCCCCCTTTTCTTTGTTTCCTCTGTGTTACACAGAGGAGTAGGAAAGAAGAGAAAAGCCGGTTGACGCTGGCGATGCCAAGGGAAGAGAGATCGGGAAAGGAAAACGCCGCCGGCAAGAGAGGAAAAAGCCGACGACGGTGAAGGCAGTGAAGGAGAGGAGAAAAACGAAACAGAAGCGAAGTGAAACGAGAAGATGCGGGCGAAGCCGAAGAGAAAAAGAAAAGAGGGAAGTGGTGGTGCCGGCCAGTCTAGGCACCGCCACCCCAACCTCGAGCTCGGCGGAGCTGAGGGGAAGCAAAGGACTGCCACCGACGAGGCAAGGGCCGGCGGAGAAAGGAAGAAACAAAGAGGGAAAAAGCCGCCGCTGCCACCTCCAGATCCGGTGCCGTCACCGCCGGTGGGGAGGAAAGGAGACCAGATTCGGCTTCAGCACCACCTCGGCTACCTGTGGGAGGCCTGACCCAGCGGAGAGGGTGGCCGCCGGTGGCCGAACCGGTCGAATCGGCCTGAACCGGTCCGAACCGGTTCAGGCCAGAGAAAAAAAAAACAGAAAAGAAAAGAAAGGGAAAGAAAAAGAAAAGAAAGAAGAAAAGAAAAGAAAAGGAGAAAGAAAAGAAGGAAGAAGAAGAAGAAAAAGGAAAGGAAAAAGAAAGAGAAGAAAAAGAAAAAAAAATGTGGTAAGGAAAAATATAGAAAATAAATTGATGGTCTTTATTAAATAATTTATGGTTATATTGATGTAGTGCATTGATTTTGAAATTGTAGCAAAAATGAAAATGAGACGAATGGTGGAATTCGGCAAGGCTGGAAAAATCGTAAAGTCTCGAAAAATCGGAAAGTGCGCTAAGCTTGGCGAATAGGTAAGATACTTTTATAAAGCATTAGTAGTTTTATATTGTATGTGGGAATTATGATTTTATATATGGTGCATTTATTTAATTGATTTTAAATGGAATTGTGATTTTTATATGATGCATCGATTTAAATTGATTTGCTAAAAATGCTAAGAGGACCCACAACTGATGGTGGGGGTCTTAGTAAGAGGTAAAATTGGTGAGAATCAACGGCTGCAAGTATAAATTGTGTTTCCCTTGCAGGAGGTTAGGGAAAATTAAGCCGTTATGTTGCCGAAATTCTTAGGAAAATGTTGAGGAAAAAGATTTAAGTTCTCACGAAAATGGAATCTTGGAAAAAATTATTGAAAAATATACATTTAAAGGACTTTATGATATTACTGGAGAAGTTTGATATTGAAATCGATGAAAAGATAGATCGTTGAAACACGATAATGTGATGAATTATATGGTTTAAACCTTAAGGCTCGATAAATCCAGTGATGTTAATAGCACAAATGGTATCAAGTTGAGATTGAGGTGGAATTAATTATTAGACGGATCACTGATACAGTGATGATTATAGAATTGATAAATTCAAATGAATGGACCGTTTTAGTGGTATGATTGTGATATCGATGTTAAATAGATGTGAACTGAGATTTTTGCAATAATATGGATAGTCGCAAGGCGACTTAAATGATTGAAACACTGTTGATAATTTAAATTGACAAATTCTTTTAAGTGGTAAATTGCCAATCAAAAAATTGAATTGAAGATGTCTTATGGATAATTCTAGCATGATATTACATTCTACAGACCATATGAAAAGTGAATTGAGGATTGTGATTTGATTTTACGATAGTAAATGAAATTGAACCGCAAGTTGAGGATTCTGAATATGTACTTATAGGTCAAACCATAAATGGATTTGATAAGCAATTATTGATCTTGTGGTTCTATAATCCTTGATGTCGACTCTGGAATAGATAACGAATGAGGATATTAATATTGCATAATTTCAGTATTTTGATGGCTATATAGTGACATGATATTTAAATATTTATGAATACTAAGAGGATTCATGCAAGTGATGTGGTCTTAGTATTAATAGTGAAAGGTAGAAATGATTGGTATAGTTTATAGCTATCGAAAAAGGATATTGAATACCGAATGGTCTGAATACCAAGTGATCTGGTTATTAAATAATTAGAGTATTGAGCAATCTGAATACTGAATGAAATGATCTTGAATGATTTGAATAGTGATTTACTGATTGGACAGAAAGAAAGTCTTGAAATCGAATAACTGATGGTGATAAAGTTAAATGAATCGCTTCAGCGTATTTGAGGGAAATAATACCGAAGTTGCATACTGAAATGTTTTATAGCATCGCATTTAATCATGCTTTCTTGAAACTTGAAACTTGAAACATTTTAATAATGTTTATATGAATACTGAAAAGTATTGATTTGTTTTGAAATGAAAGTATATGGTAGATATATATATATATTTTGATATATGAAATATCATTCAGAATTTTACCATATGCTTTACATGATATTGAAAATAAAGCTATAGATTTAAATGTTTTATGAGACTGTAGGCGCCCTAAAAGAATTAAATTCAATAAAGCATAGTGGAAACCGCCTAATTGGAGCTTTGCTCATTAGGCAGATATACTTGTCCGACAATAGTCGTCGACAGGTCTCAGTCACGCCTGATCAGTGGGGCTGAGAAAGATGAGGTCTATGGCCATAGATAGCGCCCTAGTTGGTTTCCAGGGGACGATGATATGATTCACTGCTAGCTACAGTGATTTAAGTCTTTATTGATAGAGATGATAGGGATCTAGCCTAGTCTCTAATTGATATGATATGAAGTCTAAAGTATGATTTTATTGATATGAACTCTAGACTTGACATGATTTATACTGTACATGAAACAGATTTGAAATGAAATATGTTTTGAAACAGTACATGTTTTAAACATGTTTTAAAAGTCCATGAGATATGATTTCGACACTTATATGATTTATACGTAATTTTGTGTCGAACATGGCATGATATGCGGTCTAGAGTATAGTTTGATTTGATATGAACTCTAGACCTGATATGATTTACAGTATATGTTTTAAAAGTATATGATAAATGATTTCGACACTGTCATGATTTATATACGATTTCGTGTTGAATTTAAAATGATATGCGGTCTAGAGTATAAATCGATTTGAAATGAACTCTAGACCTGATATGACTTATAGTATATAAAAAATGTTTTAAAACCGCACATGTTTTAGACATGCTCTGAAAATGAATACATGAATTGAAATTGAACATGTTTTTATCATGCCATAAAGGTAGACTTGAATGAATTGAAAATTCATACGTGGAGCATGTTCTAAAGTACATATGACACCGAATACAAACCTTAAAATGAAAAAGAAAAATTTAGTCCATAAATTTGTAGACTAAGAAAAGTATACGAATCAAGTGAAAGTCGCAGTCTTCGGGTCGTGACAGATTTAATGGTATCAGAGCACGGTTTGTCTAGTACGTGTCAGTGTAGTTGAGACAGTGATAATGTTACATCCCATGTACTGTGTAGTGTCTACATGTAAACTTGTTGATTTTCAATATGTACCAAGATTTGTCAGCTATTGGTATGAGTGATACCAGTTGATGGCCTATTGAAAACAGGCAGAGCTTTGACATAAAGATGCCAATCGATGACCTATTGAAACGGACTGGAAACCGTTAATGAATGGTATCGATATGGTATAGAAGAATTGTGTATTATCTTAAAGGAATAGAATATGAATGATCGAGAATGATTGATTGTGGCAGTGATATGGAAGATAATGCAATGATCGTATAGAACATGACCGATATGTGAATTGAAAAGGATTGAAAGAAGTAAAGAAAAAGCAAACAAAAAATGATCGAACCCAAACATATGGCTTGATTGAAAGTACAATCTCACTTTAATTATGAGAACTATTGAAAATTGAAAACTATGATTTCGAGTTATAAAGAAGCACGAATATGGAGCAGTTTTCGAATTTAAGACTGAAGGTGATTTCACTTTGGTTATCACATCGAGATGTAATAAGAATACTACATGAAAAGAGATATAGAGAGAAGATGATTGATAAATGTTGCATTTATGGCAAGAGATGATTAACAGTAAAGTCTGCAATGAGATGCGACTTTGATTTATCAATATGACAATGAGTATTGTGGGATAATGCGAAACCCAAAAGAAATATGATATTATGGAAGTGATTATAGACTGGTTGATCAAATTGAATCACTTTTCCATCTTCAGACTTCTAGATTTCTCTAATGCCTTAGTCGAAATGTAAATATGAAACGGAGAGAATGTATGTGAAGTTCCAGTGAGCATTACATGTGATGGAATCTTGAATTGCCAAATGTTTATGGAAAATAGTAAAAGGCTTTGGGATTTCAAATTTATTGACGGCATCGCTCCATACTGATATGAAAATTCGAGCGTAATGTGGAAACGCTCGAAGATATGTTGAGAGAGCGGATGCACGAGATTTAAAGGCTACTGGGACAATCACATACTACTGATTAAATCGGTAAACTATAGTTACCAAATTATATCGACTTGGCACCAAATGAGAGAAACGAATGATAAATGGTGTGAAACAGCTATTATGTGAAAAGAGGTAGAAAGTGATAACTCCCAAGGTGATAAGAAATTTTAGGGAGTATGAATATATGGTGGAAAAATGATATGTAATGGTTAAAAAGGCGATTTGAATGTAAAAAGTATGCTAGTAATATTACTTAAAAGACGATTGAGGGGACAGGAATCATAAGTATACGGAACTGTACCACCTCTAAATACAAGTTAAAATTAAGAGGACCGAATTTCTTAAGGTGAGGAGGATGTGAAGACCGAGAATTTTCTAAATAAATAAAGGTATCCGGAAAATTTAATTTGGACAAATTGAAATCCAAATTAAATAAGAATGAAAGTGGAGAAAATAAATTTGGATATCAAGAAATCCAAAACGTAATAAGAAATAAAATATGTATTTTGAGAGATTTATATAATGATATTATGTAAACATACTTTTGATAAATATGTATATATTCATATATGGAATATATGTATATATCATATGTTAAAATATCATTTTATATCATTGAATATATATATATATGTAATATATATATGAAATATATATATATATAGTATTTTAAAATATATATATAAATAGTTTATATGAAATATATACTTATATATATAAATATATATATGAAGTATATGTATAGTATTTTAAATTTTAAAGTGTATAGATTTATACATATATATATAATTGATACAAACCTTATATATGCATATCTATATGTATTTAATTATATGGTATAGTTATATATATATAAATATAAAAGATAAAGATTATAGATATTATAATTATAAATATATTTTATAATTATTAAAAAAAACTGAAAGGAGGGAATCGGGGGTTTAAACCAATCCCCCCTTTTCTTTGTTTCCTCTGTGTTACACAGAGGAGTAGGAAAGAAGAGAAAAGCCGGTTGACGCCGGCGATGCCAAGGGAAGAGAGATCGGGAAAGGAAAACGCCGCCGGCAAGAGAGGAAAAAGCCGACGACGGTGAAGGCAGTGAAGGAGAGGAGAAAAACAAAACAGAAGCGAAGCGAAACGAGAAGATGCGGGCAAAGCCGAAGAGAAAAAGAAAAGAGGGAAGTGGCGGTGCCGGCCAGTCTAGGCACCGCCACCCCAACCTCGAGCTCGGCGGAGCTAAGGGGAAGCAAAGGACTGCTACCGACGAAGCAAAGGCCGGCGGAGAAAGGAAGAAACAGAGAGGGAAGAAGCCGCCGCTGCCACCTCCAGATCCGGTGCCGTCACCGCCGGTGGGGAGGAAAGGAGACCAGATTCGGCTTCAGCACCACCTCGGCTACCTGTGGGAGGCCTGAACCGGCGGAGAGGGTGGCCGCCGGTGGCTGAACCGGTCGAATCGGCCTGAACCGGTCCGAACCGGTTCAGGCCAGAGAAAAAAAAACAGAACAGAAAAGAAAGGGAAAGAAAAAGAAAAGAAAGAAGAAAAGAAAAGAAAAGGAGAAAGAAAAGAAGGAAGAAGAAGAAGAAAGAAAGGAAAAAGAAAGAGAAGAAAAAGAAAAAAAATGTGGTAAGGAAAAATATAGAAAATAAATTGATGGTCTTTATTAAATAATTTATGGTTATATTGATGTAGTGCATTGATTTTGAAATTGTAGCAAAAATGAAAATGAGATGAATGGTGGAATTCGGCAAGGCTCGAAAAATCGGAAAGTGCGCTAAGCTTGGCGAATAGGTAAGATACTTTTATAAAGCATTAGTAGCTTTATATTGTATGTAGGAATTATGATTTTATATATGGTGCATTTATTTAATTGATTTTAAATGGAATTGTGATTTTTATATGATGCATCGATTTAAATTGATTTGCTAAAAATGCTAAGAGGACCCACAACTGATGGTGGGGGTCTTAGTAAGAGGTAAAATTGGTGAGAATCAACGGCTGCAAGTATAAATTGTGTTTCCCTTGCAAGAGGTTAGGGAAAATTAAGCCGTTATGTTGCCGAAATTCTTAGGAAAATGTTGAGGAAAAAGATTTAAGTTCTCACGAAAATGGAATCTTGGAAAAAATTATTGAAAAATATACATTTAAAGGACTTTATGATATTACTGGAGAAGTTTGATATTGAAATCGATGAAAAGATAGATCGTTGAAACACGATAATGTGATGAATTATATGGTTTAAATCTTAAGGCTCGCTAAATCCAGTGATGTTAATAGCACAAATGTATCAAGTTGAGATTGAGGTGGAATTAATTATTAGACGGATCACTGATACAGTGATGATTATAAAATTGATAAATTCAAATGAATGGACCGTTTTATTGGTATGATTGTGATATCGATGTTAAATAGATGTGAACTGAGATTTTTGCAATAATATGGATAGTCGCAAGGCGACTTAAATGATTGAAACACTGTTGATAATTGAAATTGACAAATTCTTTTAAGTGGTAAATTGCCAATCAAAAAATTGAATTGAAGATGTCTTATGGATAATTCTAGCATGATATTACATTCTACAGACCATATGAAAAGTGAATTGAGGATTATGATTTGATTTTACGATAGTAAATGAAATTGAACCGCAAGTTGAGGATTCTGAATATGTACTTATAGGTCAAACCATAAATGGATTTGATAAGCGATTATTGATCTTGTGGTTCTATAATCCTTGATGTCGACTCTGGAATAGATAACGAATGAGGATATTAATATTGCATAATTTCAGTGTTTTGATGGCTATATAGTGACATGATATTTAAATATTTATGAATACTAAGAGGATTCATGCAAGTGATGTGGTCTTAGTATTAATAGTGAAAGGTAAAAATGATTGGTATAGTTTATAGCTATCGAAAAAGGATATTGAATACCGAATGGTCTGAATACCAAGTGATCTGGTTATTAAATAATTAGAGTATTGAGCAATCTGAATACTGAATGAAATGATCTTGAATGATTTGAATAGTGATTTACTGATTGGACAGAAAGAAAGTCTTGAAATCGAATAACTGATGGTGATAAAGTTAAATAAATCGCTTTAGCGTATTTGATGGAAATAATATCGAAGTTGCATACTGAAATGTTTTATAGCATCGCATTTAAGCATGCTTTCTTGCAACTTGAAACATTTTAATAATGTTTATATGAATACTGAAAAGTATTGATTTGTTTTGAAATGAAAGTATATGGTAGATATATATATTTTGATATATGAAATATCATTCAGAATTTTACCATATGCTTTACATGATATTGAAAATAAAGCTATAGATTTAAATGTTTTATGAGACTATAGGCGCCTTAAGAGAATTAAATTCAATAAAGCATAGTGGAAACCGCCTAATTGGAGCTTTGCTCATTAGGCAGATATGCTTGTCCGACAATAGTCGTGGACAGGTCTCAGTCACGCCTGATCAGTGGGGCTGAGAGAGATGAGGTCTATGGCCATAGATAGCGCCCTAGTTGGTTTCCAAGGGACGATGATATGATTCACTGCTAGCTACAGTGATTTAAGTCTTTATTGATAGAGATGATAGGGATCTAGCCTAGTCTCTAATTGATATGATATGAAGTCTAGAGTATGATTTTATTGATATGAACTCTAGACTTGACATGATTTATATTGTACATGAAACAGATTTGAAATGAAATATGTTTTGAAACAGTACATGTTTTAAACATGTTTTAAAAGTCCATGAGATATGATTTCGACACTTATATGATTTATACGTAATTTTGTGTCGAACATGGCATGATTTGCGGTCTAGAGTATAGTTTGATTTGATATGAACTCTAGACCTGATATGATTTACAGTATATGTTTTAAAAGTATATGATAAATGATTTCGACACTGTCATGATTTATATACGATTTCGTGTCGAATTTAAAATGATATGCGGTCTAGAGTATAAATCGTTTTGAAATGAACTCTAGACCTGATATGACTTATAGTATATGAAAAATGTTTTAAAACCGCACATGTTTTAGACATGCTCTGAAAATGAATACATGAATTGAAATTGAACATGTTTTTATCATGCCATAAAGGTAGACTTAAATGAATTGAAAATTCATACGTGGAGCATGTTCTAAAGTACATATGGCACCTAATACAAACCTTAAAATGAAAAATTAAAATTTAGTCCATAAATTTGTAGACTAAGAAAAGTATAAGAATCAAGTGAAAGTCGCGGTCTTCGGGTCGTGACAAACGAGGACTAAGCACTAAGCTTACCTCTTCGGCCAAATCTCATGATCCCTTTGGATGGAGAGACTTTCAAATACACATAATCTCCAACCAAAAACTCAAGTGGTCTCCGTCGAGCATCCGCATAACTCTTTTGTCTACTTTGAGCTGTCTTAAGTCTTTTACAAATTAGCTTAACATCCTCATAGGCTTGCTCGACTAAATCTGGAGTCAACAACTTACGCTCGCCCACTTCTTCCCACCCAATCGGAGATCGACACCTTCTACCATATAAAGCTTCATATGGTGCCATCCCGATACTTGCATGATAACTATTATTGTAAGCAAACTCAGCCAATGGCAGATGGTCATCCCAGGAGCCTTTGAAATCCATAGCACAAGCTCTCAACATATCCTCGAGCGTCTGAATAGTGCACTCGGATTGACCATCCGTTTGTGGATGAAAAGCTGTGCTAAAGTTTAACTTAGATCCCATGGCTTCTTGAAAATGTTCCCAAAAATGAGAAGTAAACCTGGAATCTCTATCAGATGTAATACTCACTGGAACACCATGTAGTCTGACAACTTCTCTCACATACAAATCTGCCAAGGTGCTAAGTGTATCCGTCAACTTCATAGGTAGGAAGTGAGCTGACTTAGTTAACCTATCCACAATTACCCAAATACCATCATGATTCCTCTTGGTCCTGGGCAATCCCATAATAAAATCCATCGTAATGTGTTCCCACTTCCACATAGGTATAGGCAAAGGATGTAACAAACCTGCTGGTCTTTGGTGCTCTGCCTTAACCTGTTGACACGTGAAACACTTCGCCACAAACTCTGCTATGTCTCTTTTCATGCCAGTCCACTAATACACCTTGCGAAGATTATGATACATCTTCGCATTTCCCGGATGTAACGTGTATCTAGTGGCATGTGCTTCTGTCAAAATCAGTTTCTTCAATTCCTTATCATTAGGAACACATATACGGTTCTTAAACCTCAAAATTCCATCATTACCAATAGTAAATTCTAATGGCATACCTGATTGGATCTGATTCATAGCCTCAATACACTGAACATCTTCCTTCTGAGCAATCCGAATCTTGTCCATCAACTCAGGCTCAATCATTAAACTGGCTATCAGCCCAAATTGCTCATAAGGCATAACATTTAAATTGAGGCTTGCAAACAACTCTAGTAATTCATATTCTCTTACCATCATGTAAGATATTATTCCCATATGCTTCCGACTCAAAGCATCCGCCATCACATTAGCCTTTTTAGGGTGGTACAAGATCTCACAATCATAATCCTTCAGAAGATCGAGCCATCTTCTCTGTCTCATATTCAATTCTCTTTGAGAGAACAGATATTTTAGACTTTTATGATTAGTGAAAATCTGAAATCTCTCACCATACAAGTAATGCCTCCCTATCTTCAAAGCAAATACCACTGCAGCTAACTCCAAGTCATGAGTTGGTAGTTCTTCTCATGGTCCTTTAATTGTCGAGAACCATATGCAACTACCTTACCATGCTGCATTAAGACATATCCCAGACCTTGTCTAGAGGCATCACTATACACCGAGAATCCACCAGAACCACTAGGAATGGTGAGAATAGGTGCAGTCGTCAGCCTACGCTTAAACTCTTAGAAGCTACCTTCGCAGGCATCGTTCCATTCAAATTTCACATCTTTGTGCGTTAAGCGCGTCAAGGGAGCAGCTAACCTCGAGAAACCCTCTACAAATCTTCGGTAGTAGCCAGCTAGACCCAAGAAACTCCTTATCTCCGTAACTGTTTTCGGCCTCTCCCATTGCACCACGACCTCAATCTTCAATGGATCGACTGAAACTTCATCTTTACTAATTATATGACCCAGGAAGGAGATTTGATTCAACCAGAAATCACACTTACTTAGCTTGGCATACAATCCTCGATCTCTAAGGGTTCGCAAAACTATCTTCAGATGCTGCTCATGCTCTTCCTGGGAACTTGAATATACCAATATGTCATCTATAAAAACAATAACAAACTGGTCCAAATATGACTTGAACACATCATTCATCAGATTCATAAAAGTCGCAGGTGCATTAGTTGATCCAAACGGCATCACTAGAAATTCATAGTGACCATACCGTGTCCTGAATGCAGTCTTAGGGATATCTTCACTCCGGATCTTCAATTGATGATATCCTGATCTCAAGTCTATCTTGGAAAAGCCTTGTGCACCCTTAAGCTGATCAAAGAGATCGTCTATTCTAGGAAGAGGGTACTTATTCTTAATTGTCACCTTATTCAACCATCTGTAGTCGATGCACAGCCTCATGCTGCCATCCATCTTCCGGACAAATAGCACAGAAGCACCCCAAGGGGATACGCTGGGTCGTATAAACCCCTTATCTAGTAACTCCTGAAGCTGCTTCTTGAGTTCTTCCAATTCCACTAATGCCATCCGATAGGGAGATCTCGAAATGGGCTCAGTTCCCAGCACCAAATCGTAGTAAACTCCACTTCCCTATCCGGAGGAAGTCTTGGAAGATCGTCCGGAAACACCTCGAAAAAATCCCCGACTACCGGAATCTCATGGAGTTCGAGACGTTTCTTTTCTAGTTCCACCACATATGCTACAAATCCTTCACATAACAATACATACTTTCTATTACTTTCAATTTCAAGTAGGGTCATTAACAATTATACTTTTGCATTAAACACTTGTAAAATTTAAAACATAGCTAACGGGTGAAGAGAAGATTACACTTTTAACATGACAATCTAACATCACATGATTCTTAGCTAACCAATCCATACCCAAAATAACATCAAACCCATACATATTTAGTAGGATTACGTCAGCTATTGATTCTCTTTCTCCTACCTGTAGCTTACAACTACGGTATATTATATCCATCATTTGAGATTTTCTAAAGGGAATACTTATTTGTAACAAGTGTCCTAAAGGCTCAGGCTCAACAGGCAATCTCATAGCAACCATAGGAGAAATAAATGAATAAGTAGAGCCTAGATTAAAGAGTGCAGTAACACTCATATAAAAAAGGTGGATCTTACCTTTAATCACCTTGGATGAGGCATCGGCAGACTTTTCATCGATGGCAAATACTCGTCCTTGGGTCACAGCTTTCTTTCCCTTTTCTGCAGCTATGGCCTTAGGCTATGGTGGAGGGGTCTTATCTGATTTTTCGGACACCCTCTGATTCAGCTTGGGACAATTTTTAATCATATGTCCCATTTCACAACACCTAAAACATGCGCCACTCGCCAACCGGCATGGTTGTGATCCATGAAACTTCCCTCATTGCTCACATCTTTGCATCACACTCTTCGATGAGCTAGCGGTACTACTTGTTGGATGTCGGGATCTCTCATCACTTATCTTGATCCCGGTGGGTCTAGGAGTCCCTGTTTCATCATCATCATAACTCCAAATTTTAATGTAATTTCATATAACCATGTAATTAAACAAATATTATCTTCTTATAATCTATTTACTTACCTATCGAAACTCCTTCATAATGTCTACTTCTCCTAAGTGGATATCTATCACTAGAGGCATTCTCATCTGACTTCCGCTTCATTGGTACTTTGCCTTTACCCTTAGCTCGAAAATCAGCATGATGAAGCTCATAGTTCTGCTCACACAAGTAAGCCTTACGGATCACCTCTCCATACATGGTGATATCCATAGGATACAGTTTGGATCTGATAGGGGACTTCAATCCCTCTATAAACCTGTAAATCTTATGTCCTTCATTCCTTAGGACCTCTGGATCGAATCTGCTCAAGGTAATGAACTTCGATTCATACTAATTTATTGTCATCGTCTCTTGAGTCAAACTTAATCTTCAATCTATTCTGATCAGTGCGTGGGATATACTGTTCATTAAAAGCTTCTACAAATCTATCCCACATAACCTCAGCATATCGGGCCTCCAAAATGGTTCAAGTGGCCTGCCACCAAAACTCGACATCATCTACTAATAAGTAAGCAGCAAAGCCCACCTTCTCCCTTTCGAAGCATATCATGTATTCAAAAGATTTCATGACCGCCTTCATCCAATTCTCTACGGCCAAAAGATCTCTTTCCCTTTTAAACTTAGGCGGATCCAGCTTCTTAAATTCTTTAATCAAAGTCACACTACAATAAGCCTTAGGATCCTACCTTTCAGTAGTGGAACTGGTGGGGGTAACTCTGTCTGTGCTGGTGGGGGCTGTATCGTAGGAGTAACTGCTGGTGCACTAGTGGCCATGTTTGGGAAGTTCGACATGAATTGCGTGAACATAGTGGCTATATTCTCTATGTGCTTCTCCATTTTGGCTAGCCTAGTGTTCGAGCTATGCGGTGGAGATGGAGGAGGAGACTATACTGGGGGCTATTCTACACGATCCCTTCCTCTTCCTCTACCAGCACCTCTTCTCCTAGCACTCATTCTGTCAAAGCAGTTATACGTCGTATATGTATTCGACAAGTACAGTACATTGGGGATATACACTATTTCTAGCCTAATGACACTGACAAACATCAAACTAACATGCTCTGATACCAATCCTGTCACATCCTCATTTCCGCTAATAAACATATAATTCCTTACTTTACATTTGTGTGGTTAGGCTGTTCGTCAATGCATTCTTTCTTCTTATAATACTTTCTCTATTATCAGTATTTAGAATGATATAAATATTCTTATGAAATATATTTTTTGTATATACATACCTCAATTTCATCAGGATCTCCTATACTTACATAACCTATATCCCCACATGATTATATACATCATTATAGCATTGTACTGTACAATAGCTGAAATACAATTCAGTTTACATGATTACACAAGTATACCTTCAATAATAACTGGGAAGTGTATCTCGAAGGTAAACTTTTAAGATCCACTAGTAGGCTCTTCTATCGAGAGCGAGGGATCACTTCAGATAGTCTAAAAAATAGTTGTAAAGGGGTGAGTTTACGCTCAGTAAGAAATATATGTAAAAGAGCGTACTATGCCTCTATATGCAATTTTCTCGCTTGGCTCTATAATGTTATGTAAAATCATTATAAAGCAAATTCGTATACTTTCATCAAACATACTAAAAGTTCTTCATAATAGCATATGCTTATAAATCAAGTAAATCATATACTTCTTTCAAATAGCATATTCAAATGTACATCTTATAGCTTTCAATTAACAGAGAGACTATTTGCAATTTAACAGAATTATGCACTAAATAACATGTGGCATAGTCCCGTAGGAGCCAGGAATCCTCCCCTAGCCAATAATATTTCAGAGACAATTTGGCCAAATGTCGGTGGCCACGATGAACACTAGTCAGGTGTCATCTGTGGCACTGAGGGCTGGACTAGAGCTCCTCAGCCATGAACATATTCGAAGTGCATAATCATTAAGTACTTCATAGTCTCAAAACATTTGTCATATAGCTTTTGTAATGACATTTATACTTTATGGAAATAGGCTTCGAAACCTCTTTTCAAACAGTGTAGTCGACTGGCCTCATAGGGCAGTCAGCTTCCACCTCATATTTTCATTTATCGAAATTATTTTTTTTAATTTCGATATTTTTATTTTTTGAAAACACATGGGGCAGTCGACTGGTCCAAAATAGCAGTCGATTGGTTTTGAAAAAGAATGCTTTTCGATAAAAAGGTAGTCGACTAGTCATATAGCAGTCGACTGTTTTTGAAACAGAGTGCTTCCGAAGACAGGGCAGTCGAATGTTTTTGAAACAGAGTGCTTTTGAAAACAAGGCAGTCGACTGGTCTTCTAGGTAGTCGACTGGTTTGGAAACAGAATGCTTACTGAAAAATAGCAGTCAACTGGTTTGTCTCGATTTTTGAAAATCTACGCTTTGTTTGTCTCTAGGCAATCAGCTGCTACTTAAGGCAGTCGGCTGCTTATAGCATTTTGGTAACTAGGAGTAAAACTCGAAAATAACATTTGCTACACCTAAAACAGCTGGTACTTTATTCCAAAACACTTCAAAACATGCGGACATAGTCACCTTACGTCCGTTACATAAATTCCTTACCTCAGTTAGCCAAAATCCACAAGCTTGCTTGCATTAACCCTAGCCTTTCACTTCTTCAAATCTGAAATTATTATAACCATTCAGACCTTTAAGAAATCATCATAAATATGCTATACCAATTCAACATGACTCCAAGCCATGGATAGAAGTAGATAAATCAACTTCTTCTCTTACCTTGGTTAGTCACCAAATTTCAGAAATTGAAATCTCTTTAATTGTTTGGATTCAATCCACCAAACTTCAGATATAGCTTAAATCTAGTGACTATGATCGTTTTTCATTAAGTGAGCTTAATGAATCGATGACAGGAAATGGTGGTTTGTCAAGGTAAGTATGGAAGGAAACTTAGGGAAAATTGGAGGGGAACGAGAGGGAGGCTGGAACGGGGGCTGCCGATTTGGAGAAGATGAGGACTATGCAATTTGCATTAAATGCCTCTTTATCCCATAATCATCTCAGCCATTAACATCCCTTGACCTTTTTACATTTGACCAATTTACTTCCTCTTCTTCTTTCTTCATATGACACATGTCTATTTAATGTATAAAATCTGACATTTAAATCTTTTGTCATGCTTCAATTATTCTTACAATATTAGAATTTATTTCTTGACTATTTGACTATCAATTCCATTTATTCCTTCTATGTTCCATACATCATTCATACTTCATAATTCTCATATTTATTTAATTCTTTCAACTGAAATGCTTTACAAATATAAGGAAATTATAGGAAATTGGGGATTTCACACTTGCTATTCTCAAATGTCATTCTCTTGAGTAGTCTCTCCCTTCAATTTCCTGTTGCAATGAAGTGAACATCAAAGGAAGCGAGGTTTTGGAATTTGGGATTGGGAATAGCAAGGAAACTCTTTTAAGAAAGGTTCTTGAAATTTTTCTTATTTAATGATTTGTTGATCTTCTTTCTTTATTGGGTCTTTAGCTTTTCTTTCAATTTAAAGTATTTTTAAAAAAAGGATTGCTATAATTTTGATTGATGGGGTCTTGATGCTTGATGAACTTCATCTAAAGTTTCAGGTATGCCTATGTTAAGTGAATTCTTATTGTATATTACTATTGTTTATATATATGATAAAAAAATGGCTGGGTCAAACGATAACAATCTTGGAGTCATTTGTCACGATCCAAAAGTTGTGACATTCACTTGACACTTACATTTATTCCACTTAGTAAAATTACAAACTAAATTTTTCCGTTTTCGTTTTACGGTTTGTATTTGGCATCAGTGTAGTCACTAAACCATTTTCATTCATTCTTTAATTCAATTATAATTTAAATTACTCTCTAAGGTAGGGAAGGATCATTTATAGTTCATAACTTACTATTTTTTTTTTTGAAACAGATTGAAAATATCACCCTTATATTTTGAGATTTCCTTAGTTAACTACCTGCAAATCATCACAATGCAATAGAACAACATTTCCCATAGTCTACATTATATTCAAAAAAGGTGTATCATCTCAACAGTCCTAGTATCCACTATTAATCATCACATACACATCATATAATATCAGTATATTACATCAACTACTCATTATTCTAGTTTACATCCCATCCTACAGCATTGTACAAAAATTGCCTGAAAAATACAAGCATATAGAGAAGAAATATTACCATACCAAGATGTTCAACAATAAGGACTTCAAGAGTTGAGACACTATCAAATCACCAAAACTGTCTAACATGTCTTTTGAATCAATCTGAAAAATAGTTCTCGTTTAATGAGTTAGGGCTCAATAAGTCATTTATATAAATGCAAAAGTAGAATTTATACTGTTCTAAATGCAATGCATGAATCCACAAAATGTAGTCATCAAATATCCTTTCGATCAATATCGATATATACTAATGCGGATATCATGTCTTAAGGAACTCTAACTCGAAACTTGTGGGCAAAAAGCGACCAAATTCTAATGTATAGCCCAGAATCAATCCCAATATATTTATCGATTATAAAATATCAATCCATACAATATTGATCATGTATCATTCATCCGAATTCAATACTAATCCACATTTGTATTCATTCGAATCAAAATCAATCCACATATCACTCATTCGATCCAATATCAATCCACAATTTATTTGTCCTAATATCTTAACCCATGCAGCAGACATGACATAATTTTAAAACTAAAGTGCACTTGTTATAAAACATACTATGAGAAAGAAACAAAAAACAACGTAATCTCTGTATACAAAAATCAAATGCTTAGCAATATGAAAACCATCGTATAAAAACATCTATGCTGTCATAGATTTCAAAACATATATTAAGACTTAAGTCTTGTTTAAACTCGGTTGCATGATGTAAAATCATCAAAATCAATCACCAAGGCCAAGATAGTGCTCAGGCTCAAGGTCCGATATACATAAACCAGTATTAAACATTGTTTTCAAAATTAAAGCATGATGGTAAATTGATCAAATAAATTCAGTGGAGATATGGCATAATCAATCGCAGTATCAAATCCGTATATGTCAAATTAATAATATCATAATGTATACGTCCAATCAATCAATTAATAAAGTCTTAATTCAACTATAGCTATCAGTGGATTAGAAAGGCCCCAATGGAGAAAGGCTATATCTATGGCCATGGTAAACTCTGGTCTCATTGATCAGATGAGGATCTAGACTTATGCTAGAACTCGTCTGACACGTCTAAATAATCTTATCAGAACCTCATCTAAGAAGTCCGCATGTATGCATAGGAGCACCGCTCACTTAGGCATGTTCATTTATGCTTTATTGACGTCAATATACATATGCCAAAATCTCAAAATAGTTCGGCAATATCTTTTATTCAATCATTTCAAAAAAAACATGAAAACCTCTTTCAATGTGGTTTATAAACCATTTGAACTCGTATAAGTATGTATCAAGTTTTCTTTCAATCATGCAGAACTTACAAAACTGGACATATTCATTTATGCACCTCAACTCACTACATTTTTTTATAAAACTCATGTTATGTAGCTCGTGCACGCTTAAAGCCATAATTAAAACATGAGTCCAAATCCCGTGGTATGCATATGCACAATGTAGATGTAGTCTTACAATAATGCAATCTAATTTAATATCGATTACATCACATACGACTTCAAATAATCAAACTTCAACCTAGGACCCTCAATTTCCATATGATCAGGTATGCAAAAATCATATCCATTCGTCATAACTCAATACCACAACTATCCATTTCATATCACAATATCGATACTAAGAACCCCACCACTAGTATGGGTCCTTTTAGTATCTCACCAATATTCAAGTATTATAAATTCGAAAAAATCATTTAAATACGAAAATAATGCAATATCCATAATATTAAATCCGAAACTTATCTACAATCAAAGACCAAGATTATTGATCTTCTAGAATATGATTATATACCAAATTCCTCAATAATTTCTCAAAGTTCAATGTTTGGCTATAAAATCACTAAACCGATTCTGAGTTTATTCATAACAAAATTTCATTCGATTTAGCAATCTTATATGGCCTAAAAAATATAAATCTACCGCAAACTTATATAAATGTCTTACTGATTCCTATGCTCAGGGCTTTTCGTCAAGCCTAGCTCAAACTCGAGTAGTCGCCTTAGCGCTTTGCTACACCTTTAATATGGTAGCATCGAATTAGTACTCATTTAATCGAGTTAATTTCTAATTTAACTTTATAAAATAGGGTACCTTGAAGTGGTCTTACCGGCTTAAAGCTTATCATGCGTGATATCCGAGCTTCGCGTGCATGCACTGAGTTTCGCATGTAAATCGGGCTTGGTGTGCGTACCTCTTAAACATCGATAATCCATTTAGTAAGAATTCACTAAAATTCTAAATATATAGGTAAATGTATTTTTAAATGGTAAGGACTTATTGATTTACTTGAGCCAAGGACTATATATATATTTATATATGTATTTTTTTTCTTTCTTTCTCTTCCCCTCTTCTTTCTTTCCTTTCCTTCTTGATTGTATTAGCATCCCTAAGCACCTTCTATCTCGTGATGAAAGCCCCAAAATTTTGCCCTCTGTTTCGGGTACCAACTTAACGTCTACACACCACCTTCTTAGCCTAAAATCTCTTGTCGAGAACTACCCAAGGCACCCCTGTTCACAGCATTCCTTCACCCTATTCGTCACCCTTGTTTTGTTCTTATTTCACCCTTAAAACTGTTTTCATTCAGCCACCATTTTTCTATTATAAACACATGTACTTAGCCTTTAAACCTAGCCAAAACTCTACTCCATTGCAACCTGAGAACCCTTTTTTTTAACCCTTGATTTAGCCTGTGTCCTGGCCATTTCTCAGCCTTGATTCACTCTAGTTTCAGCTTCCTTAAAGCACCAGTCTTAGTTCATGCAGCCAACCTTTTCTCAGCGTCGCCAATAGCCCCTGATCTTTCCCTGAACTCACCCTTGCACTATAAGATGACAGAATTTTTCAACGAAGGAATTTTTCTATTGCTGAAAGATGACATTAGTGACGGAAATAAAGTTTAGATCACCAACGAAATTCTGTCGGTAAATTGCGACGAAAAAATTTCGGTCAGTAAATCCGTCGCTAATTATGGCAGGAGGTAATGTTCAAAACTGCAAAAAAATAGCAACAGAATTAGCGACAGAAAATTCTGTCACTAAATCCGAAAACAGTCGAAAAATAAAATTAGAATCATTGAAGGAATATTTCGTTGCTAATTCTGTAGCTAAACAATTTTAGCGATGGAATTAGCGACGAAAAAATTTCGTCGCAAAACCAGTATAGTTATATTTTTTTATTTTAATTATGAAAATTTTCGAAAATTAGTAATGGAATATTCCGTCGGTGATTCCAATATAATGAAAATTATTTAAATTTTGTTTTTTTATATTTTTTACCGATTAGTGATGGAATATTTCCGTCACTGAAATTAAAATAAAAATAATTTTATTTTATAGTGTTTATTTTAGCGACGAAATTTTTCATCGCTAAAACACCTCGGTAACCATTTTCACGACAACCGAGGTGTGTTAGAACCAATTAGCGACGAAATTTTCATCACTAATACAATGGAAATTTCGTTGCTAATTCCTCGAAAATCACAATTTCCCTCCCTTTTTTCCCTTTCCTGCTCGTGTTTTGCTTTTTAACCCCCTCTCCATTTTTTCCCTTGCTCACCAGCAACTCCCCTCTCCAAGTTGCCGCTCACTCCTCGCTCCCCCTTTTCCCGATTGCAGGCTAGTTGGTTGCTGGTGGTGTGCCGCAACTGGTCGCCCCCTCCTCTTGTCTTAAAAAAAAACAAAAAATGCTTGCCTCCCTCGCACTACCGCCAGTCGCCTCCCTCCCCCACCAACGTCCATCTCCACCATTACTGCCCCAACCGCCGATCGCCCCTCCGCCGGCGTCCATCTCCACAGTGGTATATATATTTATTTATCATTTTTACATTTAAAAATATATATTTATTTTTTTATATTGTTAGTTTGTTTTATTTTTATATAAACTCTTTTATTATTTCTTTGTATATATATTTAGTTATTTGTATATATTTTTAATTAGTTGTGTGTATATATTTATTTATTTGTATATATTTATTTGTGTATGTCAAAGTTAGTTATCTATATATATATTTGCATATATTTGTATTTATTTATTTTTGTATATATATATATACACATACATATACTTTGTTGTTATTTATTTGTTTAATTAGTTACTAATGCTTTTAATTTTGTTGTTTTATATATATATAAATATATATATATATATGTACATTTAATAGTATATATTTATTTGTACATGTAGGAATATTATTAGGAAATTTTTATTTAAATGTTTATATTTATTTTTGTTAGCTTTTAAATATATAAATTTATTTATGTAGATTTAATTTTGTTGTAATATTATTAATTATGAAAATTTATTGTTGTTTTAGTGTATCTAATTACATGATACCAATAGATTGATGGAATTAGTATTATTAATTTGTTTAATGTTAGATATACATTGTTATATATATATTATTTTTTTTCTTTGCATAAATATATATATATATATATATTGTTATATTAATAGTTTTAATATGTATTTTAACGAAAGTTGTATGTATTGTAATCGTTATTTTTTTTATTTTCTATTAAAAGAAAATAGTATTTAATTTTTAATATGTAGTTTTTTTGTTTTTGTAGGTTATTTAATATTAACAAGGAGTACTTTGGTGGATTGTGATCGTGCGGGTAATATTTTAACTATTTCATAACATATTGTATAATAAATAATTGTTAAATTATGATTTACAATTTTTTTTGTTTTTGAATTGGTTGAGATATTTGCTTTGATTGCTATATTTTATTTATTTTGTGTGGGTTTTTTTTATTAAATTACAGATCTTTTATTCAGATCGTATAATGGATAAGGATAGGAGTTGGATGTACTGCCGGTTGATAGTAATAGTTATATTAGAAATAAGTATTTAAATGGAGTTGAATAGTTTATCGATTTTGCATATTCAAATAGGCAGTTTGTCAGTAGAGATAGAATAAAATGTCCTTACATCAAATGTAAAAATAAAATCTTTTTAGAATGTGATAAGGTGCGGGAACATTTATTTTACAAAGGTTTTATGGGTGGTTATACTATTTGGGATAAACATGGTGAAGTTGTTGAAGGACAATCTTCAAGAAATAGAGATGAGATTGGCAATCTGATGTATGAAATGTATTCAGAATAAAACCCGTATAATAGAATGGTGAGGGATGCTTTTCGTATTAATTTTGACTGGAATGCTAATCAGTCAAGATCTGGTGAGCATGAACAAAATTCATTAAGACAAAACTTTGCTTTTCTGTTAAATGATGCAAATGAACCATTGTGGACGAAATGTTCTAAGCACACAACATTATCTGCCATGTCACAATTGTGTAATTGGAAGTCGTAGTACAATGTGATTGAAGCATGTTTTAATCGAATGTTGGAGATTGTGAGAGGTATGCTTTCGGAGAATAAACATTTACCGGAAAACTTTTATGAAATTAATAAAAAATTGGAGAAATTCGGTCTTGGTTATATTAAGATAAATGCTTGCAAGAATAATTGTATTTTATTTCGTAAAGAATATGCCGAGTTAATGTATTGTATGATATGTGGGCATCCTAGATATAAACTATGTAGGGCAAGAGGAAAGAAGATACCATACAAGATTTTGCGCTACTTGCCACTAATCCCTAGGCTTCAAAGGCTTTATATGTTAGCTGTAACTGCCGAGTTTATGACATGGCATGCGTACAATCGAAGTTCTTCAGGAGTGCTTGATATCCAGTTGATGGTGAGGCTTGGCAACATTTCAATCATACCTATCCATCATTTGCTATGGAACCTCGTAATGTCAGAATTGGTTTATGTATAGATGGATTTTGTCCTTTTGGGCCAGCTACGAGGTTGTATTCTTGTTAGCCAGTTATGCTCGCTATTTACAATTTACCTCCCTGGATATGTATGAAACAACCATATTTGTTATTGAATATGGTAATTTCGGGAAGGAGCAATCCATCACAAAACATAGATGTTTTCTTAAGGCCTTTGATAGATGAGTTGAAAATCTTATGGGATGAGGGTGTTCAAACTTATGATGCTTATAGAAATCAAATTTTTTTGTTAAAGGCTACATTGATGTGGACAATTAATGACTTTCTTGCCTATGGAACGTTGTCTGGGTGGAGTACACATGGAAGATAATTTTGTCCTTATTGTATGGAACATATGAAAGCTTTTAGCTTGCACCGTGAATGAAAGCCTTATTTTTTTGATTTTCATCATCAATTTTTGCCTCCTAATCATCCTTTTAGGAAGCAAAAGGATAAATTTAGTAAAAGGGTTGATTATGATTCTCCAGTTATGAGATTGTTAGGTGAAGAAGTGTTGTCTCGAATAGATAGTTTGGAAGACTTAACATTTGGGACAAAATGTCCTCAACAAAAGCCTTAAGGTTTTGGGGTAACTGATAATTGGGTAAAGAAAACCATTTTGTGGGAGTTGTCTTATTAGCATACCAACCTTATTCGTCACAACTTAGATGTCATGCATATTGAAAAAAATGTGTTTGACAATTTATTCAATACATTAATGGATGTTAAAGGCAAAACAAAAAACACAAATGCAAGGTTAGATTAGACGTTGATTTGTAAACGAAAGGAATTGGAATTAGTGACAAGTAATGGAAAATTTTTTGCACCTAAAGCTTCGTTTACATTAAGCAAAGATGATCAGAGAAGAGTGTGTAAATGGGTGAAAGAGCTAAGGCTTCCTGATGGGTTTGCATCAAACATATCTCGGTGCATAAATATGAGGAAGGCAAGTTTTATGGAATGAAAAGTCATGATTGTCATGTTTTTATGCAAAAATTAATTCTGATTGCCTTTCATGATTTTATACCTAATTCAATATGGGATGCTATTACTGAGCTATCTCATTTTTTTTCGAGATATATGTTCAACTGAATTACATGTGAATTACATGGAACAGTTGCAAAGCAACATTGTAGAAACAATTTGCAAATTAGAGAAAATTTTTCCACCAAGTTTTTTTGACTGCATGGAACATCTCCCCATTGACTTACCTTACGAGGCCAAGGTTGGCAGACCTATTCAATACCGATGGATGTATCCATTTGAGAGGTAATAATTTGTTTAATATTAGCATTTTTCAATGTGTTATCTTAAATAGAGCGCTTATTGTATGCCATTAAATGTGTGTATTGTATGCCATTAAATGTGTGTATTGTATCACCTAAAAAAGAAGGTAAAAAATCATGCACGTGTGGAGGGATCTATATGTGAGGGATATATGAGGGAGGAAATTGCAACATTTTGTGCATTGTACTTTGATCCCAATATTCAAACAAGGTTAACTCGTCTGCCACGGAATGATGATGGAGGAGATGTAGATCCTATGGGACATTTGTCAATTTTCAAATATCCTGAATAACCACTTGGGTGGACAAAGAACAGTCGTCGATACCTGGAAGAAGATGAGTTTGATGTAGCAGTGATATATGTGCTAATGAATTGTAAAGAAGTTCTCCTGTACATTGAGTAAGTATATAACATGTATAAATCTTACTATAAATACAACGAAGGCTTTTTGATCCTAAACATTTTCATATATATATATATATTAATTTTATAGGATATTTGATGAAATGGTCAAAAGAAATGAACCAGACATGAACGATGCTCAATTAGAGAAAACACGTCAAGCTCATTTTATGAAATGGTTTAGATAATATGTAAGTAATTTAAATATAGTTCATATTATTTTAATGGATGATAATGCATTTCACTCATCACAAGAATCACTATTATGTAGGTTTGTGAACAAGGAAATGAAATAGATAAACGTATAATTGACCTCTCTCATGGTCCAACACGTTTGGCAAGTTGTTATCAAGGGTAGTTTGTAAATGGATTTAAGTTTCATACACTAGAATATGAAAAAACTCAAAAAACAATGAACAGCGGTGTTTATGTGAAAGGTGATTGTTACAATGATTTTGACCGTGACTTTTATGGTATATTGATAGATATAGTAAAGCTAGAGTATTTTGGGATAGGAAATAAAGTTGTACTCTTTAAGTGCCATTGGTTTGACATTGAAAGAGGTCATCGCGTTCATCCTAGTCATGGTCTTGTTGAAATCAAACACAGGTCTATACTTGCTAGCAATGAACCTTTTTATTAGCTCAACAAAGTCAACAAGTGTATTTTACTCCTTATCCATCTAGAAAAAGAGATCGTCGTGATTGGTGGGCTATTTTCAAGACAAAAGCAAGAGCAAGATTTAACATTCAGAATCGTGATGTGGACATAGTGGATTTAAATGATGGGGTTTATCAAGAAATTCAAAATCCACACCCTATAAATATCACATATTCAGAAGAACTTGACAATTCCACTATTCTCGTTCGCAGAGATTATGAAGAGGTAAATATTGAAGAAGAAGAAGATGATGATGATGATGATGATGATGATGAAGAAGAAGCAGATGACGACGACGACGACGACGACAATGATGATGAAGAGGTCTTTTTTAGTTAATTGCTTTTATTTCTTTTAAGAAAATGTTTATGTACATTAGTTAACTTAATTACTTTTTTGTTTGCTTATTATTTTATGATGTTTTGTAAGATGTTTTGTAAAATGTTAATTTATTTTGTTTGTTAATTTCATTAGTTTTCTAAAACATATATTGTTTTTTTCTTGTATTGCAAGTATAATGAAGCCATCAAAAAAATCATCTGTTAAAACGTCTAGACTCGGTGGATCTCCTACAACAGGTTGGAAGTCCTTTTTCATGCTTACTCCACAATCTTAGATCTCACCAGTTAACCTTAAAGCATAATTATTTCCATCAACAGAAGTGGGTACTGATAAGGTGGACCTACCCACTGACCAACCCACTGACCAGAGAGATGGTCCAATTGCCTAAGGCCCATCCACATAGGGTCATCTGGCCAAGCCTCATCATCTGCTCAGGGTTTATCTCCTGACGGAATAGCGATCGAGCAGCTTAACATTGATCATACTTCGACAAACGCAAGTAGTGTTGTGAGTTCTGATGGTAGTGGCAGTGGAGGTAGAAAACGATCAAGAGGGCCCAATCAAGGATATTCGACTCCAAGTAATTCGAATCAAAGGGCACAACTTACTTGTCTGAATAACAGGTAATAGAAATAATAATACTATTTTGTTATGTGAAGTTAATTAATTAATATTATATAAAAAAACTCGAATTTATTTATGTCTCAGCACTTTTTTGGAGTCTTAAGCTATTCGAACAATTACGACATTAATTAAAGAATATTTTACTGATCCTTGGCCAACATGGAAAACTGTTCCAGCTGCTGTGAAAACCAAAATGTGGGAAACATTTTCAGCATGTCAATCGCAAATAATTAATACTTTATTTTATTTTATTTTATTATTTTATTTAACACGATTTTTGACTAATGATTTCAATTGATTTAGGAAATTTTTACATGGCCTCCTGAAGAGACGATTATTACGAAAAATATTTGGGAGAACATTTGCAAAACACGATTCTGTGACTTGTTACAAGTGGAAAGAAAAAAAAGCAATGCAACATTTTGGCACGAATCGAATTTCAGACTGTAAAGGGTATATGTCCAGCTCGATCAAAGTTGAGATATGGGACTCCTTGATTGATGACTTGTGGGGCAAACCGGAATGGGAGGCAAAGTCATAGAAAGGAAAGCAAAATCGATTGACCACAAAAGAAGGAACTGTTACCAAGCATACAGGTGAATCGATTTCTTTTCCTGTGCATGCACATAGGCTGGTATGTAACTTTTTAAATCATATATATGATATTCTAGTTAAAATATATATTGTTTACAGCTAACTTCAATTTTTTAATGTTTACTTGAAAAGGGATCAATATAATCGAACACCTACATGTAAGGAAGTTTTTGATTGAACTCACAAAAAAAATGCTGGCTAAGGTGAATACGTGGACAATAAGTCCAAAGTTGTTAGTGTACGTATATTTAAAATTATTTCTTTTTGTGTATGTCAATTATTATTTAATTACTTCTTAAGTATATATATATAATAATAAATTTTTTTATTATAGGAAAAATATAATGCTTCATTGGTTGAGAAGTATGGTGCGGATATTAGCAATCAACCATACTTTGATCCTGTTGCTTGGTGTGACTGCATTGGAGGAATGGAAACTACCCGCACACATGTGTACAGCCTTGGAAGCAATTCACAAAACAGAGATATATTTGAGTCATCCACCTCTTCTGCAAGTCTAATATTCTCGGTTTCTCAATCAACAGTAAGCCAGGATGAGCGAATTGATATGATAGAAGAGAAACTTGATGAAGTTCTCAAATATTTACCGGAAATGCACCAATGGATGGTTGAGATGACTCATGCATGGAAGAGTAGTAAAGGAGGCCCTTCAAATCCCAATGATAGACGCTCACCGAACCTCGAAAATGGGCCTTCTGAATGAATCTCTGTTTTGTAAGAAATATTCAATACTTTGTTCTTTTTATGTTTTAAGAATTTCATAGCTGTTGAGAGACGTTATGGATTTTATGAATTTTAACTATGTTTTATGATTATGTATGAATCTTATCGATATTTTTATGTTTATGGATTAAGGTCTTTTAAATGTTGCTATAGTCATGAATTTAATGTTTTAAGCATAAATTTAGATATATTTCGAAAAACTTTTGTAAAGAATTTTGGAATTTAACATTTTGGTAGTGAAATGCACAAATAGAAGGGCCAAAAAAAGATATCATTAGGGACGGAATTCATTGTATTAGCAACAGAATTCATTGTATTAGCGACGGAAATAATAGCATTAGCGACGAAATTTTCCGTCGCTAATGGTAGTGACGAAAAATTCTATTATTAGCAACGGAATATTCCGTTGCTAAGTACTTTTACCGACAGATTTACTATTAGGTAAAAAATATTAAATATTATTAGCGATATAATTTTTTGTCGCTGATATCTTTCAGCGACAGAATAATTTAATAACATAAAAAATAAATTTATTATTAACGACGAAAAATTCCGTCAGTAAAAGCTTTTAGTGACGGATTTTTTCATAAAATTAGAAATTAAAAATAAAATTAGTGACGGATTCCGTCGCTGATGCTTTTTATTGACGAATTATTAATAACAGGATTTTGATTTTAGTGACGAAATTTTCCATCGCTGATAACAAAAAATTCGTCGCTGATAATTAAAAATTCTGTCGATTAGCGATGGAGATGTACTTTCAACGACGGAATGAGCATTAGCGACATCAATTTTTGCAACAGAAATTTTTCGTCACTAATCTATCGTTGAAACACTTCAGCGACGAAATCTAGCTTTTAGCAAAGTCCTTTTTTTTTGTAATGCTGACCCGAGCCTAGAAGCCCCTGAAATGTCCCTGATTTCATCTTGGAAAAACCCTTCAAATTACCCCTCCTTAAGTGCCCTGTTTCAGCTACCACAAATAGCCTCAACTTAGCCTTCAAAACACCATTGTTTGCTGCATTTACAACCCATGTTCAGGCTCTTAAGCAACTCCTAAATCAGCCTTCCTTTGGTTTCCTATTTCCCAACCGAGAGTCCCTTAAACTCTTCCTTTCAAGCTCTGTTTTGAGCCTTCAATGACCGCCTCAACAACCACCAAATCTCTCCTATCTCACCCCCAATCTATGGTCTTGCCCACAGCCTAGAACCAGCACCTAGATGCTAGGCAAACTCAGCACGAACACCCCTCTATCAACCTCCAAGCACCATTCCTACTCTAAGACTTGCTTCGGTTTTTTCTCAAATCTACTACTGCAGTTTCTTTCTCCTTCATGTGTTGTTCTCTTTTTTTATTTTATTTTAATGGTTGTGGCAGGGAGATGTTGATGGATGGGAGGGATATTTTTTTTTAATTAAAGGCACATGGATTTTTATTTTTGAGTAATCTGTCAAAGTGACAGAGCACCGCGGTTTGGCGGGAAAATTTCCCACTAAACCGATTTGATTTGTTATTTTATTTTTATATATTAATTATATATTTAAATATATATAATTTATTTTCATAATTATCTTTTAGTTAGATTTTGATATTTATACATATATATATATATATATATCTACTTATATCTTCATCCTTATATGCATTTATATACATGTATCTTTATATTTATTTGTATATAGTTATATCCATACTTGTGTGTAGATACAATCTTAGTATATCAAGTTATATCCATACTTATGTGTATATACGATCTTAGTATATTTATAATATTTATTTATTTATCCATTCTCTTCATATATTAATTTTCATGTACATTTATATATATATATATATATATATATATATAAAAACACATATACATATATGCGTACACTTAATACACTTGTGCTTATTTATTCATATTTATTTACATGTATTTATTTTTATCCTTATAAGTCTATATTTATTTGTATATTTCCAAATACATATGTATATGCATATATGTTTGTACGTGTAATTTATATGTATTATTTTACTTCACTTGTTCATTCATTTATATAATTAGATATATATGTATTTAGGTGCGTACGCATGCATACACGTTGTATGCTTTGGTTGGCACATGCATGTACATAATCTATAAGTAGAATTTTGAGTTTTCCTTTCATATCAATTTAAGTACATCGTATATATTGCATACGTGTACGTTTCACGTCATTTTTAACTTCTATTCTTGAACACTTTATTTCGATAATTAGAAACTATAATCATATATTTGAAATCTGCACATTATATTATTGCATTATCTATACTCACAATTACACGTTGAGTATAAGAGCAATTTAAGAAAATTACGGTTCTCACATTCTCCCCACCTTAGAAAATTTGGCCCTTCAAATTTGTGCATGTTATCTAGAATAGGTGAAGATACTTCTGTTTCATTAAACTTTCCAACTCCTATGTAGTTTCTTCTAAAAAGAGATGTTGCCAAAGCACTTTTTCCAAAAGAATTGTCTTAAACCATAGTGCCTTATCCTTTCGATCCAAATTCTATATCAATTTTTTTTTCAATATAGTTCAAGTCCTCCCTGATCTCCAAAGGCTTACACTCAATCACGTGGGGCGAATTCATATGTTACTTCCTCAGTATGCATATGCGGAAGACGTTGTGCACACCTGATAGCTCCGAGGTTGCGCTAATCGGTATGTCACGTCACCCACTCTCTTAAGTATCTCGAATGGCCTTATATACTGAGAACTCAACTTTCCTTTCTTGCCAATCTCATTATGTCCTTAGATGGAGAGATTTTCAAAATACTCTACCTCCAACCTAAAACTCCAAGTGTCTTCTCCGATTATCAACATAACTTTTCTATCTACTTTGAGTTATCCGTAATCGATCACATATTAACTTCACATTCTTACAGGCTTTCTCTGACATACTTCCCTGCTAGGGCACTGACTGAATCAGTAGCCTTCATAGCTAGGAAGCGTGCGAAATTTTTCAATCTGTTAACAACAACCTAGGTTTCCTCGTGATTTTCGCGAGTCTTTGGGAGCCCCATGGTGAAGCCCATGGTCGTGTGCTTCCATTTCCAAGTTGGCACAGGTAAGGGATTGAGCAACCCTTTTGGTTTTCTAGTGCTCAGTCTTAACTTGTTGGCACATTAAGTATCTGGACACAAAGTTCACTATATCTTTCTTCATACCAACCCACCAGTACACTTAGCGTAAGTTCTGATGCAAATTCGTATTACCCAGATGAATCATGTCCTTGGAGCTATGTGCCTTTCCATTATTTGTCTTTTTAAGGCCTCACTGTCTAGAATACATATCTTATCCTTATACCTTAATAAACCATCTCAATCAAATGATAAATATGGCACTAATTATAATGTCGATTTCCACTATAAGACATCTCTTTCAAATCACCTCAATATTCTATGCACGTTATGCTAAATACATTCGTCGTATGCTCGATCAATCAAGTCAACATATAACATCATGTATTTGCATTTTCCATGCATTAGATGGGATAATATGCCCTCATTAGCCAATAAGAACACATAGCGTTTATATACATAAACTTTTACTTAAGTATACCATCAATAAGGTTCACAAAATATCGTAATCCATTTTATCAATCCCGTTACTACAACTAATTATCAAAATTAACAATTCTCCATGGCCTTAATGAATATGTCACACATCAATTAACTATTTCTCAACAATACCTCAAGACATAGAAATCACCTTACAATGATCATTATATTCAATGAACACATGACACTCCTCACGTCTATCGTAGAGAATGTTTTCAAGACATCACTATTGTAGTGTCATAGAGTAACTAATCTCTATAGCCTATTTCCACAAGGTCACACTCTAAGTTTTCCCACTTTTTTTACTCAATGAGTTATAATTTACTTTTCTACAAGAAAGTAATTCACCACAGACACATCACGTTCCACAGTTATTGATTATGTTAGCCTATGATCAAATTCCAACTTTCTCACAAACGTTTATTTGTAGATACCATTTCATTGCATTATGAAATCATTCTTATCAATTCAAGCCCATCGCCACATAGCTCTTTCACTTTCTCAACAATCCATATAATAGCATAATCTCAATTCTTACTTATGCAATACACAAATGTATAAGTACCACCACCAAGGTGAATCCTTCATCCTTTTCTACTTCAGAAACTATTAGACTGGGTAAATATCAATATCATAACAAGTTGATCTTGAGGTTCTTATCTCACACAATCTTAACTTTCACATCAATTTATTATCTTGCATAACATGCTTTAACAATCTCCAAATTTCATTCAAAGACCTCTTTTTATAATATGTTGTGCTCATTTTGACTTTACTAGTGAGAAATCTGAAGAGTCTTATGGTTTGAATCCACATAGTTCAAAATCATAGGGTTTAATTTATTAGACTTTCAATATTCACGTAGCTCAAATAGTATATTTGCAAAGGTTGAATACTTTCTAAGTCCATGTACATTCCAAATCATATACCTTTTAAATCATATGGTTTCTTAGATCCATATACTTTTCAAAATATACAAGATCCAGTACATCTTTCAAGTCCATAAAGAGGTTAGGCAATTGTTCCTCTTGAGGCATCACAATAAAGTCTACTTCTTATCACACGTCGTGGGTAGGTTTGAATAAATTTCTAGCCATTATCGTTGTTAAGCCCAAAATCCTACTGATCCTCTCTAATAGGCCTAATCAAATCATACTTTATTGGAGTTCATTAAGGATGCCTAATCCCTTAAAATCCAAAACTTTCACATTTTGACATCAATTTCCAATTCCAAAAGTTTTCAAAACAAGCATGGATCATGCATTTGATCAAATCTTATACACTTTATGTCTTGCAAGTTCATTGATATAAAGTTGTTCAATCCTCTCTTCTTGTTTCACACCTGAGGCTTATAAAAAATAATACTCGTCAAAGTTTAAACATACAGTTTAAACTCCAGGCCATAGCATAACCTCAACTTGAGGCCAACTATGCTAGGTCACTCCACAATTATTTCCATCAAACAAAATTTTAGACCTCGTTCATAAGCTGTGATAAGTATACCATATCAATCTCTACAACCCAACACTCAGGATTGGCTATTGTGTCTTTTTTAATCTCGTTCTAATTCACAATACCTTATAAGTCATTATGTCACTTATTGAGGCTTCAAACCATCTACAACTTAGCGATCTTCTTTACCTTGTTATCATTTAATTTCGATACAAAAACACATGCATTTAGAAAAGTTTTCTGCACTTATTAAGCACTTAAAATTCAGGCATTGATAGTATTATGATATGTAAACTATTTTGACTTATCTACACTGACACGTACTAGACAAACATTCCTTTGATACCATTAAATCTATTACGCTCCAAAAGCTGTGACATTCACTTGACACTTACATTTAATCCACTTAGTAAAATTACTAACCAAACTTTTCCTTTATCGTTTTACGGTTTGTATTAGGCATTAGTGTCGTCACTAAACCATTTTTATTCATTCTTTAGTTCAATTATAATTTAAATTACTCTCTAAGGTAGGGAATGATCATTTATAGTTCATAACTTACTATTTTTTTAGAAATAGATTAAAAATATCCCCCTTATATTTTGAGATGTCCTCAATTAACTACCTGTAAATCATCATAATGCAATAAAACAACATTTCCCATAGTCCACATTATATTCAACAAATGTTTATCATCTCAACAGTCTTAGTATCCACTACTAATCACCATATACACATCATATAATATCAGTATATTACACCAACTACTCATTATCCTAGTTTACATCCCATCATACAGTACTGTACAAATATTGCCTGAAAAATAGAAGCACATAGAGAAGAAATATTACTATACCAAGAGTTTAACAACAAGGACTTCAAGAATCGAGACACTATCAAATCACCAGAACTGTCCAACGTGTCTTTTGAATCAATCTAAAAAATAGTTCTCGTTTAATGAGTGAAGGCTCAGTAAATCATCTATATAAGTGTAGAAGTAGAATTTATATTGTTCTAAATGTAATACAAGAATCCACAAAATGTAGTCATCAAATATCCTTTCGATCAATATTGATATATACTAATGTAGATATCATGTACTAAGGAACTCTAACTCGGAACTTGTGGGCAAAAAGCAACCAAATTCTAATGTCTAGCCCAGAATCAATCTCAATATATTTATCGATTATAAAATATCAATCCATACAATATTGATCATGTACCATTCATCCGAATTCAATATTACTCCACATTTGTATTCATTCAAATCAAAATCAATCCACATATCACTCATTATATCCAATATCAATCTACAATAACTTTATTTTTCCTAATATCTTAACCCATGCAGCATACAACAGGGTCATAATTTTAAAACTAACGTACATTGGTTACAAAACATACCGCGAGAAAGAAACAAAAACAGTGTAATCTCAGTAGATAAAAATTGAATGCTCAGCAATATGAAAACCACCGTATAAAGACATCTATGCTGTCATAGATTTCAAAACTTATATTGAGACTTAAGTCTTGCTTAAGCTCGGTTGCATGATGTAAAATCAACAAAATCAATCACCAAGGCCAAGACAGTGCTTAAGGTCCGATATACATAAACCAGTATTAAACATTGTTTTCAAAATTAAAGCATGATGGTAAATCGATCAAATAAATTCAGTGGAGATATGGCATAATCAATCGCAGTATCAAATCCGTATATGTCAAATTAATAATATCATAACGTATACGTCCTATCAATCAATCAATAAAGTCTTAATTCCACTGTAGCTATCAATGGATCAGAAAGGCCCCAATGGAGAAAGGTTGTATCTATGGCCATGGTAAACTCTGGTCTCATTGATCAGATGAGGATCTAGACTTATGCCAAAACTCGTCTGAAACGTCCAAATAATCTTATCAGAACCTCATCTGATAAGTCTGCATGTATGCCTAAGAGCACCGCTCACTTAGGCGTGTCCATTTATGCTTTATTGATGTCAATATACTTATGCCAAAATCTCAAAATAGTTTAGCAATATCTTTTATTCAATCAATTCAAAAAACATGAAAACCTCTTTCAATGTGGTTCATAAACCATTTGAACTCGTATAAGTATGTATCAAGTTTTCTTTCAATCATACTAAACTTACAAAATCAGACATATTCATTTATGCATCTCAACTTAATGCATTTTTTATAAAACTCATGTTATGTAGCTCGTACACGCTCAAAGCCATAATTAAAACATGAGTCCAAATCCCGTGGTATGCATATGCACAATGTAGATGCAGTCCTACAATCATGCAATCTAATTTAACATCAATTACAGGACATACGACTTCAAATAATCAAATTTAAACCTAGGACCCTCAATTTCCATATGATCAGGTATGCACAAATCATATCCATTCGTCACAACTCAATACCACAACTATCAATTTCATATCACAATATTGATACTAAGAACCCCACCACTAGTATGGGGTTAGTATCTCACCAAAAATTCAAATATTATAAATTTGAAAAAATCATTTAAATACCAAAATGATGCAATATCCATAATATTAAATCTGAAACTTATCTACAATCAAAGACCAAGATTATTGTTCCTCTAGAATATGATTATATACCAAATTCCTCAATAATTTCTCAAAGTTTAATGTTTGGCTATAAAATCACTAAACCGATTCTGAGTTTATTCATAACAAAATTTCATTCGATTTAGCATTCTTACATGGCCTAAACAATATAAATCTACCGCAAACTTATATAAATGTCTTACTGATTCCTATGCTTAGGGCTCGTGCATTGAGCCTAGCTCAAACTCGAGTAGTCGCCTTACCGTTTTGCTACACCTTTAATAAGGTAGCATCGAATTAGTACTCGTTTAATACAGTTAATTTCTAATTTAACTTTATGAAATAGGATACCTTAAAGTGGTCTTACTGACTTAAAGCTTATCATGCATGATATCCGAGCTTCGTGTGCATGCACAAAGTTTTGCGCGTTCATCAGGCTTGGCGTGCGAACCTCTTAAACATTGATAATCCATTTAGTAAGAATTCACTAAAATTCTCTATATATAGGTAAATATATTTTAAACGGTAATGACTTATCGTTTGACTCGAGCCAAAGACTATCTGTAAGGCTCCAGTCCACACAGCAGGGTCACCTTACAATCGTGATGTAGCGATCGCCCACACACATGCAACGTATTGTTCGCTTTAGGCACTCGCCACCCTCACGACTTTATTCCCCACTGGGACACGTCCTTTCACGTTCGAACCCAGAACCCTTAAGTACATGGGTTCTACAATCATCATACCATTGTCCAAATGGTATGATGATTGTAGAACCCATGTACTTGAAGGGTCCTGGGTTTGAACGTGAAAGGATGCATCCCAGTAGGGAATAAAGCCGTGAGGGAGGCGAGCGCCCAAAGCGGATAATAGGTTGAGTGAGTGTGGGTGATCGTCACCTCACGATTGTAAGGTGACCTTGCTGTGTGGACTTGGGCCTTACATAAAAACGCAGGGTTTTTTAGCTGTAAGGCCCAAGTCCATATAGTAGGGTCACCTTACAATAGTGAGGTGGTGATCGCCCACACTCACTAAACACATTGTCCGCTTCGCCCTCACGGCTTTATTCCCCACTAGGACGCGTCCTTTTATGTTTGAACCTAGGACCCCTCAAGTACATGGGTTCTACAATCATCATACCATTTGGATTGTCCAAATGGTATGAAGCTTGTAGAACCCATGTACTTCAGGGGTCCTAATTCGAACATGGAATGACGTGTCCCAGTGGGGAATAAAACTTGAGTGGGGCGATCGCCCAAAGCGGACAATACGTTGAGTGAGTGTGGGTGATCGCCACCTCACGATTGTAAGGTGACCCTGCTGTGTGGATTAGGGCCTTACATAAAAACGCGCATATTTTTTATTGTAAGGCCCCAGTCCACACAACAGGGTCACCTTACAATCGTAAGGTGGCGATCACCCACACTCACTCAATGTATTGTCTGCTTCACCCTCACAGCTTTATTCTCCACTAGGACGCGTCTTTTCACGTTCGAACCCAAGACCCCTTAAGTACATGGGTTCTACAATCACCATACCATTTGGATTGTCCAAATGGTATGAAGCTTGTAGAACCCATGTACTTGAGGGGTCCTGATTCGAACGTGGAATGACGCGTCCCAGTGGGGAATAAAACCTAAATAGGGCGACAGCCCAAAGTGGACAATACGTTGAGTGAGTGTGGGCGATCGCCACCTCACAATTGTATGGTGACCTTGTTGTGTCGACTGCGGCCTTACATAAAAACGTGCATATTTTTAATTGTAAGGCCCTAGTCCACACAGCAGGGTCACCTTACAATCGTGAGGTTGCGATCACCCACACTCACTCAACGTATTGTCTGCTTCGCCCTCAAGGCTTTATTCCCCACTAGGACGCATCCTTTCAAGTTCGAACCCAAGACCTCTCAAGTAAATGGGTTCTACAATCATCATACCATTTGGATTGTCCAAACGGTATAATGCTTGTAGAACCCATGTACTTGAGGGGTCCTGATTTGAACATGGAATGACGCATCCCAGGAGGGAATAAAATCGTGAGTGCTGTGACCGCCTAAAGTGAACAATACATTGAGTGAGTATGGGCGATTGCCACCTCACGATTGTAACGTGACCCTGCTGTGTGGACTGAAGCCTTACATAAAAACACGCATTTTTTATTGTAAGTCCCCAATCCATATAGCAGGGTCACCTTACAATCATGAGGTGGCAATTGCCTACACTCACTCAACGTATTGTCCGCTTTGGGTGCTCGCCACCCTCATGGCTTTATTCCCCATTAGGACGCATCCTTTCACGTTCGAACCCAGGACCCCTCAAGTACATGCGTTCTACAATAATCATACCATTTGACAGCACGTTTTTATGTAAGGCCCCAGTCCACACAACAAGGTCACCTTACAATCGTGAGGTGGTGATCGCCCACACTCACTCAACGTATTATACGCTTTGGGCGCTCACCGCCTTCATAGCTTTATTCTCCACTGGGATGCGTCCTTTCACGTTCGAACCCAGGACCCGTCAAGTACATGGGTTCTACAATCATCATACCATTTGGATTGTCCAAATTGTATGATGCTTGTAGAACTCATGTATTTGAGGGATCTTGATTCGAACGTGGAATGACGCGTCCCAGTGGAGAATAAAACCGTGAGGGGGTCGACCACCCAAAGTGGACAATACGTTGAGTAAGTGTGGGCGATCGCCACCTCATGATTGTAAGGTGACCCTGCTGTATGGACTGGGGCCTTACACTATCTATATATTTATATACGTATTTTTTTTTCTTTCTTTCTCTTCCCTTCTTCTTTCTTTCCTTTCCTTCTTGACTGTATTAATACCCCTAAGCACCTTCTATCTCGTGATGAAAGCCCTAAAACTTTGCCCTCTGTTTCAAGTACCAACTTAGTTTCTATACACCACCTTGTTAGTCTAAAGCCTCTTGTCGAGAACCACCCAAGACACCCTTGTTCACAGCATTCCTTCACCCTATTCGGCACCTTTGTTTTACTCTTATTTCACCCTTAAAACTGTTTTCATTTAGCCGCCATTTTTCTATTATAAACACATGTACTCAGCCTTAAAACTCAGCTAAACCTCTACTCCATTGCAACCTAAGAGCCTGATTTTTTTTGAACCCTTGATTCAGCCTGTGTCTTTGCCACTTCTCAGCCTTAGTTCACGCCAATTTCAGCTTCCTTAAAGCACCAGTCTTAGTTGCTGTAGCCAACCCTTTTTCAGCCTCGCCAATAGCCCTTGATCCTTCCCTGAACTCACCCTTGACTCGAGCCTAGAAGCCCTTGAAATGTCCCTAATTTCATCTTGGAAAACCCTTGGAATTACCCCTTCTTAAGTGTCCTGTTTCAACCACCACAAATAGCCTCAACTTAGCCTTCAAAGCACCATTGTTTGCTGCATTTAAAGCCCATGTTCAGGCTCTTAAGCAGCTCCTAATCAACCTTCCTTTGGTTTCCTATTTCCCAACCAAGAGTCCCTTAAACTCTTCCTTTCAAGCTCTGTTTGAGCCTTCAATGACCGCCTCAACAACAACCAAATCTCTCCTATCTCGCCCCCAATTTGCTGTCTTGCCCACAGCCTAAAACCAGCACCTAAATGCTAGCCAAACTCAGCTCGAACGCCCCTCCATCGGCCTCTAAGCACCGTTCCTACTTCAAGACTTGCTTCGATTTTTTCTCAATTCTACTACTGCAATTTCTTTCTCCTTCACATGTTGTTCTCTTTTGGTTTTTTTAATGGTTGTGGCAGGGAGATGTTGAGGGATGGCAGGGGTATTTTTTTTAATTAAGGGCACATGGATTTTTATTTTTGAGTGCTCTGTCAAAGTGACAAAACACTGCGGTTTGGTTAGGGGTGTAAGACGGGCCAAAGCCCGCGGGTCGATCCGTTAAACCTGTTGGGCCGTGCGAGCTGGTTCACACAACCTCAGGCCGACCTGCGGGCTAACCCGTTTAGGCCCTTTTTAGTTTATATATAATTAGTTTTTTAATTATATTATTAATGTATTTTTATTTCTTACAAAATAATACATAACATGATTTTATTGTATTTTACCAAAAAAATGATTCATGTAATTTTACATTGAATTCAAACCATGACATTATATGTACGATAGTGAAAAAAAAAGATATTGGAAGAGTTTAATGTTTAATAGAAATTTAATTGAAATTATTTATTTTAAAATATTGTAAGTGTTGTAATTGTATTTAGATTGTATTTATATGTGAATTTTAATGATTTTTTAAAATTTTATTTTTATTATTTTTATTTAAAAAGTACTTGGCCCATGGGCCAGCCCAGTTCGTATTAAAAACAGACCGAGCATATAAAATTTAGCTCGTTTAAAAACAGGCATAAACGGGCGCGTGGCCTGCATCGCGCCTGCCCCACCTCGCTCGTTTTACACCCCTAGGTTTGGTGGGAAAATTTCCCACCAAACCGATTTGATTTGTTATTTTATTTTTTTTATATATATTAATTATACATTTAAATATATATAATTTATTTTCGTAATTATCTTTTAGTTAGATTTTGATATTTATACATATATATATATATATATATCTACTTATATATTCATCCTTATATGTATTTATATACATGTATCTTTATATTTATTTGTATATAGTTATATCCATACTTGTGTGTATATATAATCTTAGTATATATAGATTTATCCATACTTGTGTGTATATACAATCTTAATATATTTATAATATTTATTTATTTATCCATTCTCTTCATATATTAATTTTCATGTACATATATATATATACACATATACATATAGGCATATACCTAATACAATTGTGCATATTTATTCATATTTATGTACATGTATTTATTTATTTTTTCCTTATCCTTATAAGTCTATATTTATTTGTATATTTCCGAATACATATGTATATGCATATATGTTTGTACATGTAATTTATATATATTATTTTACTTCACTTGGTCATTCATTTATATAATTAGATATATATGTATTTAGGTGTGTACGCATGCATACACGTTGCATGCTTTGATTGGCACATGCATGTACGTAATCTATACGTAGAACTTTGAGTTTTCCTTTCATATCAATTTAAGTAAATCGTTTATATTGCATACGTGTATGTTTCACGTCATTCTTAACTTCTATTCTCGAATACTTTATTTCGATAATTAGAAACTATAATCATATATTTGAAATCCGCACATTATATTATTGCATTATCTATACTCACAATTACACGTTGAGTATAAGAGCAATTTAAGAAATTTGCAGTTCTCACATCATCAAACCCTTATATCTTCAAGGTGATTAATTCAACTTCATTTCCTGTAACCTCTCTTTTGATGTTTAAACAAATATTCAAAATTTAAAGTATCTCTAGAATTTCTATATTTCTTCCTAACCAGACATTGTTTTTTTATACTTGCCTCTATGTTTACCATGTAGAGTTACACTTTTCAACTATTATTCAATATCAAGAAGTTTATGAAAAAACAAGAAGATAAGGGTTAAAGAAATAAGAGAACTAATAGTTACATAGAGGGCATTATTATTTTTTCAGATTTCTTATAGCATTATTATTTTCTTACATTTCTTATAGCACTATAATTTAAGCAACTTAAGTGACTTTTTTTTTTGGTCTTTGTTAATCGTAAAGGAGGTAAGAGGAAGAAGGAAAAGAAGAAATGGCCGTGTGATGGCTGAGACAGGAAGCAAATTAGACAAATTAGTTAGTCGTTTATATGAGTTCTAAATATTGCATTTTAGTCATGTAACAGGCAAATCAAAGGAGGAATTTTAGTTGTAACCCAGAAAAAAAAAAGGGTTTTATTGATTTTTGGATTTCAAAAGTTGGAGTTCTGCATAATGTCCTGCAGACTTTTCAAAGTAACAATGCAAAAGGATTTTAGTTTTGCATAACCGAAAAGTAGTAATTCTTTTATTTAAATTAATAACAATATAATAAAAGGAATCAGATTTAGTTATCTAAAAATATCATTCAAATTTTATTCATTTTAAAATTTGAAAAAAAAAAACTAAAACCTAATCCAATTTAATATTGTCAGTTTAGATAATTTTTTTAAACATTTTTCTAACAAAAATAATGTTTTCTTTAAATATTTATTTTGTATTACTTTTTATATCAATCTCTGATTTAATTATTTAATTTTAAAGATTTAAAATTAAATCATTTTCAATAAATTAATTCAATGAATAATTTAACTTGTTTTTTTAAAATAATATGTTCTTTAAATATGAATAATTTAACTTTTGGTTTTATACATTCGTGCATCGCATGGGATGCAAACTAGTTTCTAAGGTTAAAAAAATTAACATAAGTGAGAGGAAAAGAAGTTGTGGGTGTGCGAGTGAAGGCAGATAAAATAAGGAAGATGAAAAAAGGCATTGAAAATAGGAATGTAAACAGGTCAAGTATTCATTAAATTTGGGATGTCCGAACCTGAACCCGATTAATTTTTATAATACCCGAACCCGATTGACTATCCGATTATTTTGATTTATGTTACCCGAACTCTAATTCTATAAAATAGAAAATACCCATTTAACTACCCGAACCCGCTAACTACTCTTTTTATTAAATCAAAGATTGACTTTTAAATTTAAATTTAAAATCAATTTTGGAATAACTTAATTAAAAAAATTAAATTAATAAATTTAATTTAACTCACAAAAATAAATTAAAGTAAAAAATCATAATTATAGTATTTAATGATTTAATTTAATTAAATACAACATTAATAATAAATAATTTATATAAATAATATGAATATTATATTAATTAATTATTATTTATAATCGGGTTTAGGTAGCGAGTACCTTAAGATAACTACCTGAACACTATCCGAACCCGTGACGAGTAATAATTTCACTAAACTGTAGTTTAAACCTTTATCAATTTATATTTCAATAAAAGCTTATTGTAAAAAAAAACTACAGTCTCCATTATAATCGCAGTCTATTATCTCCAACGTTACACATTTCATTCCACAAAATACTATGGTTATCGTACAACTGTAATTTATAATATATAAATATATATTTATATATATTATAAAAACTTTTGTTTAAAAGAACTACGATTTTTCATAAAAACAAAGTCTTTATTTTGATTTATTCTTCATTCTCAATGTGCTTTTTGAAAAGTGAGTGCAGAATAGATGAATTCCACCCTTTGCTGCTCTTGCCTTTTATCTACTTTTGATCTCAGTTTGGGGCTTCTCTTTGTGTCTAGTCGTGGACTCAACTGCCTCTCGCATGCCTCTTCGTCTCGGCTTACCCTTATATCACCTCCTTAGGTTGCTATTCTTGTATAGTATTAAATTATCTTCTTTTGTTTTTCTATTATTGTACATAAAATAGGACATTGCTTTACTAGGAAACTTTAAATATGGAACAATTTTTACTACAAGCTAATAGACGACCAACAGAATATGAGGCGTGGTAAAAATGTTTTTAGAGTTTGCTTCAAAAAATGCAAATGGCTATATATATAGACACACACACATTGCCTTTGTATCAAGTGTGGTGATATAAATTCTGGAAGATTGAGGAGGTTAGAGATCACCTTTATTTTAATGATATTAAACAAAGTTATATTAATTGAAGTTTTCATGGAAAAACTATCCAAAAGGCATTATCTACATGCACAAATAAAGAAGGAACAAGAACTTTTGAATGTCGAGTCATTTGATGAAAGTGTAGGAATGATACAAGGTGCACATGATTGTTATTGTGATTATCCTAAAAAACAAACCTATTGTTCAAGGAGGCAAGAAAACAATTGTATCCTGGTTGTAAGAATTGTAGTCTAGTTGTATAACTTAAAAGCTAGACTTTGTTGGATCAATCAAAGATTCTCGTATTTGCTTTACATGCTAGTATAAATGTTTCCAGAAGGTAGCCACTTTCCTTCATCAATGTTAGCTCAAAGTATGGATTAAACCAAGAGGAGGTGAATTGGTTTTAATTAAATTTCAAATCATTTATTGCCAATTTAAATTTTCAAATATATAAACTATCAATTTGAAATGAAAAGATAAAGGGCTAGAGAATCAAACACTATAATTTACAGAAGCTCGACCTCCCAATGCCTTCGCTATCTTCCTTCACTTCTCTTGTCAAGAGTTGCAATCCACTATCTTCAAATACCTTTTAAGACTAAGGTATAACCTTTACACTCACTACCTTTCAAGGCTTAGGTAAAAACCTTTAAAATCACTACTTTTCAAGGAACCTCTAAAACCCCTTAAATAAGCATCTAACAAATCTCACAACTCAAGAGGATACTTCACCCTTTGATCGTAAACAGGCTTTAGACTTTACAAATGAATTTGAATACTAGAAATACCTTTCAAAAGTTGTGTGTTTGCCAAATGAGTACAATTAGATAACGAATGAAAGAATATAGTATGGATACAAGGATTGAAACAAGTAAGCAGTAAACACTTGAATTGTCTTGATTTTCTTGGAAGAATTAATTTAATGCTCTTAGGATCATTACTCATGACTTCAACGTTTTGTAGTAACTTTATTTATAGTTGGAAAACCTTTGAATCCATTCGGATTGAATTAGAGAAGGAAAGAGTCGTTATCAAAACTGGCCGTTGGAAGCATTATGGACATAAAGGATAGATCCCTAGCACTTGGGTATTGATCCCTAAACAGGGAAAAACAAATAAAGGTTTTTCGACTTATTTATTTTGATAATGTTAATTATTAAAAGTTCATAATTTTTTTATAACAACCATTTTACTTTTAGCATTTATTAAGATATTTTTATTAGTTAATTGAAAGATTTTTCAAAAGAAAATTAACATTGCAGCAACCACTCTATATTTAAGAAACTACTAAACAAAAGTTTTCATTAAAATCGATTTAAAAGCTCTTCTTTTGAGTTCATGACTTCGTAATAAAATCATGAGCTATCCTCTTAATAATTAAAACAAACTGCAAATGGCATACTTGCAAAAAAACATTTTGTCAACTACATAATCATACTTTTTCTAGAAGAAACATAAAAAGATGTGTTAAGATTTTACAAAAAAGATCTTGTCAATCATTTAATCACAAATCCATATTTTTGATATTATTAAAAATAATCCTTGACTAAAGCACTGAGTAGTGTTGATTTTCACTTCTAGAAAATAGGCATTTTGCAATGTCTAAAATTATTGCAAAATGTAAATTTATCGTTGCTAAAGTTTTTTTGCAATGATTTTTTGTTGTTGTAAGGTCGTTGTGTAAAATTTTGTTGATAAAAATATAGGTAACAATTTTCATCTTATAAAAAAATATTGTCAAAAAGTGTTTATTACAACAACTTTTTTTGTTGCTAATTAAATTGTGTTTTAGCAACAACTTAATGTCATTGTTTAATTTTGTTTTAGCATCATAATATATTTGGCTGCAACTCCTTTTTGGCAACAAGTTTTTGTCATTGTAATATTTAATTTTGCAACGACTATAATTGTTATTAAAAAATAATTATGAAACCATAATTTTGTCATTTGTAATTGTTTTGATTACCACAAAATCGTTGCTAAAAAATAATTACAAAACCATAATTTTGTCATTTTTAATTTTTTTCACAACGATTACTGTTGTTACTATTAATGAAATTTAAAAGTCCAAAAAATTTCATGAATAAAAAAAGGGCAATTAAATAACAAAAAAATTAATAAATTAAAATATATAATTATTATGCACTCAATTACAAAATATTTAGCTTTTAAGATATTACAACAATTAAAATTCATAAATAAGTAATATACAAAATTTTGAATATAATATTGTTATCTTACAATGTAAAAATAGTATTCCATGATATAAATAACATGAAATAATGATCATAAAAGTCAAAACAAGATTGAGAAAAAAATTGAAAAATTTTACATGAACTTAGCCAAGCATTAATTGTCACGACCCGAATGCCGCGACGGTACCTCTTACATGTACGGAAGCGTAGAAATTTAGGGCTAAATTTTTCGATTTCCTATATTTGTTTTGTCTAAATACAATACAGTGAATTTTTGTTTCGGGACGTTAACTCCCTCGCCTATTTTTATCACTTTACCCAGGTTATTTTCCTGCATAAAAATTTGAATATAATTCCAGCTCATGCTTCCCACAATGACAGTTAATTATATTCTAGCATTCCTATGACCAAGTTCATTTCCATATCATGACATTCAATCTCATGGTTCACTTTTTTTCTACTTGGTCACTTGTTCATGCTATTCAATCCACAATCCATACTCATGCAAAATCAACATTCCATACTTCATCATTTCAAATCTAGATTACATCTCATCTAAGTACTGAATCAAAAACAGCCTGAATTGGTAATAGATACAAAAAGAGAGTGTGTATACCAAATGTTCACAAAAAAATCTCTTTGGAGAGTTGGGACTATATTTCAGGCTCGAGACTATTCGGAAGGCTCCGAAATACTCCCCCAACTCCGTGCTCAATCTAAAAAATTTAAATAGCGTTTAATGAGCAAGGCTCAGTAAGTCATTTATATAAGTGCAGAGTTAGAATTATACTGTTCTATATGCCATGCATGATGTCATGTGAGGAAAATTTAGTATCAGTCATTCTCTTATTCATCATGCGATCATATACCTGTCATGTTCTCAGATTCAGTTAATCTATGCTTCAACATGTCATGAAATGTCTAAGTTATGAAACCATGATATAACCTTTGACATGTAATTATGAACGAAGTAGTTACAGTCATAAAACATGTAATACATATTCTTTTAAACAAGTTCAAAACATGTAAAATATCAATACATTTCATGTATTCTTTTAAGACATGCTTGAAATATGCAAGCTTTTTCATTTCATGTCAAGTATTCTTTTTGAAGCACATTTCATATCACATATACTTTTTGAAATAAATTTCATATCGCATATATTTCTTTGAAGCACGTCTCATATCATATATACTCTGAAAGTATATTTCATATCACATGTCGTAACGATTTTCGTCCGAGGACTCGATCGCTAGACGATTTTGAAAAAAAAACACAAAGAGGAGTCGCCACCAATCTTTTTTGACTAGGTGTGATTGGCCATCTAAAATTATTTATCTTTTCAATAAAATCTTAAAATTAATTAAGTTTTATCAAAAAAATAATTTTTGGTCTGCGAAAACAAAGTTTGGGTTCGGGAGTTCAGTTACGTGTGGGGAAGGATTAGCACCCCCACAACGCCCGTTAAAAAACGATACCGCTTAATCATGTCTTATCTTTTGATCTTAATAAAATAGTCTTAATTAAATATTTAAAAGAACTTCATTTATTTCAAAATCATTTTTGTTATTTGTTTTATTTTGAAGTATTTAACTTTTATTTTTTATTTGAAATAAGTGAAAATCTTTTGTATTGAAAATTATTCCGAAGTACCCTAATACTTTTGGTAGCATTTCAGATAATTTCCTCACCTAGAGATTTCTTAAGAATCGCTACTTGCGATTTCTATAGAATCCCATCCTCGGGAGATTTGCACTTATTTTGGAATTTCATGAATGCAAATAATGCAAACAAAATAGATATAATGCACATGAGAAATATATTATTTTATTATCTTTTATATTTATATTATTGCTTTTGTAATTTATTTATATTTATAAAATTTTATTTTTATTGAAAAATTATACTAAATATTCCAATACACTGGTAACATTTAGCATATTTCCCTCACCTAGAGATCAGTTAGGAATCACTACTTGTGAATTCCGTAGCATCTCATCATCGGAAATTATTTATAATGTATATCATGTTTATTTATTCTTTAATTATTATTATTATTTTTTTATCTTCATTGTTATTGTTATTATTTATTCCAAAAGATTAATTATAACAATTTTATATTCTTGTTTACTTATTTGTTTTAAAATTTTTATTTATTTATTATTTTTTTTAATATTAATTTATGTCATAAATGTTAATTTTATTAAAAATTTTAATATCGAGCTAAAATTACTTAAATACCCCAATACGCTGGTAATATTCAAATATTTCATTTCGACCCTAAGGATTATCAAAGAATCACTACTTGTGATTTCTAAGAAATCCTATCATCGGAGACCTTTTATAGTTAAGATGTGTATTTACATTTATTTATTTATTTATTTTAATTCCTAAATTTTTACCTATTTTAAAGTTTTTTTTTATTTCTATTCACTTACTATTTTCTTGTATTTACATATTTTTTATATTATTATTTTTATTACCATTTTTATATTTATTTTTTTATACTAAGAAATCTTATTAATATTTTCTTTATATCGGAATAAAATCATTTAAAATGTCCCAATACGCTGGTGACATTAAAGATTTTGTTTCGATCCTAAGGATTGTCAAAGAATCGCTACTTGCGATTTCTAAGAAATCCTATAATCGGAAATTCTTTTAAAATGTATATTTTTATTTATATTTATTTTAATACTTATATTTGCATTTATCTACTATTTACATTTATTTATTTAGTTTGATAGTTACATTCTTATTTCTCTAACTATTTTAAAATTTATTATTATTTTTATATCAAAATGATTTTTGATATCAAGATAAAATCAATTAGATGTTCCAATACGCTGGTAACATCCAAAGATTTTTCTCGACCCTAAAGGTTGTCGAAGAATCACTAATTGTGATTTCTTCAAAATCTTATCATCGGAAATTCTCATTACTACTTTTTATTTTTATTTTATTTTTTACATTTATTAATCATCATTTTATAAATATCATGTTATTTAATTTTTTTAGAATTATTTTATTGTTGTGTAGTAAAAGACATGATTGGCATGTATTCAATTATTCTCATGTGGTCAATAAGCCAGAGCATGGATAGACACGTAATAATATATAAAATGGATACTATAAAACCGAAATGGTAGCAGGTGCAGGGTTAGAACGGTACCAGGTTGTGACCGGTGCAGTCAACGTAAGATGATGAATTGGCTATGTTTCGGTTCAGGCAAAAACGGGAGCAAACAGAGGAGCGGTGGCGTTGTGTGCGGCAACAGGGGTGCTATGAAGCTGTGAGTAATCGTATTGCAGTGAAAGGATGCCCACTTCAAGGACGTCTTGGTGCAGTTCTCAACAATGCAAGGGCGTGGCTGTAACGAAGTAGCAGGGATAGTCACGGTTGCAAGCAGTGGTGAAGATGACCGAGTAGAAAGAAATAATGTTGTGGCCTAGCAAGGCAGCAGGGATGAATCCAGGCAAGGAAGAGACGTCAGAAAATGGCCAGAAACGCAGCAGCAACTGCGGGGAAGGTTCCAGGCAGCAGCAAGCAAAGCCAGGTTGTGACCGGTGCAATGGAGAAGCAGTAACGGGCGAAGGTAGAAGGCAAGGAAACTTGGATTTACTACGTTGGAAGATGCAAACCAGAAGCAAAATGGCAGTGCAGAAAAGTGGCCTGAACAATCTCCGGTTGGTGAGGAAACAAGAAGGCTTCTTTGCTTGTGCAGCAAAAATGGTTATGAATAGGAATAGGCGTCGAGCCTTGAGCAATGCACTAAGGTTTTGTAACAGCAAAACTGCAGTGGATCGAGGGAGAACAGGAGGCACAAAAATGTTTGTTATGCTATGCAGCGATGGTAGTGATGGAAGCGGCAGAGGCAGATGAAAATGATGATACGATGGAGGAAGATGGTGGCGCAGCAGCAAGGAGCCAGGGACGATCTCCAACAGTAGGGTTTTTCCCCGGTTTTTCTAGCGTTTTTCTTAGGTTTTTTCTAGGGTTTTTTTTTGTTCCTTTTTTTTCTGTAAAAATCCTCCCCTTAAACCTAGCCGACCCATCCCTTTTAAATGAGAAGAAAAAAGAAAAAGAAGAGAAAAAAAGTTCAGTTTATCAATCCCACAATCATGGGATTTTATTATTTATTTCCATTTGACCTTTCCATCTTTTTATTATTTGTTTCCTTTTCATTTTTTTTATTTTTGGTAATTAACTTTAATTCCTTGATCATTTCCTTGATTCTTTCTTTTATTTTCTTCTTGGCAACAAATCCCTTTTGGTTAACATTTTGATTTAATTCTTTAAGAGAAGATTGCATGATGTGCATGGAATTGCATGGAACAGCATTGACATTTTTTATCATTATTTTTATTTTTTTTATTTTTTATTTTTTATTTTATATTATTTGTTATTATTATTATTTTTTTTTGCTCGGACAAAATTCGGTGTTTACAGCTGCCCCTCTTTGCACCTTGTTGAGAATCAAGAATAGGGCAAAGATATAGACAACAATTTTGTCCGAACCTCTTTTTTTTTATTTTTGGGAAAATTCAATTTTGATTCTCGAAAATAATACCTTGACTCCATACCAAAGCTCGATCCATTTTAGAGAAATGAATTCGATTTTGAAACACATGATACCATGACTCCATACCAAGGCTCGATCCACTGTGAAAAAGTGAATTCGACTTTAAAATATAATACCTTGACTCCCTACCAAGGCTTGATTCATTTTAGAGAAATGAATTCGATTTTGAAACACATGATACCTTGACTCCATACCAAGGCTCGATCCATTTTGAAAAAGTGAATTCGACTTTAAAATATAATACCTTGACTCCCTACCAAGGCTCGATTCATTTTAGAGAAATGAATTCAATTTTGAAACACATGATACCTTGACTCCATACCAAGGCTCGATCCACTGTGAAAAAGTGAATTCGACTTTAAAATATAATACCTTAACTCCTTACCAAGGCTCGATTCATTTTAGAGAAATGAATTCGATTTTGAAACACATGATACCTTGACTCCATACCAAGGCTCGATCCACTGTGAAAAAGTGAATTCGACTTTAAAACATAATACCTTGACTCCTTACCAAGGCTCGATCCATTTTAGAGAAATGAATTCGATTTTGAAACACATGATACCTTGACTCCATACCAAGGCTCGATCCACTGTGAAAAAGTGAATTTGACTTTAAAATATAATACCTTGACTCCCTACCAAGGCTTGATTCATTTTAGAGAAATGAATTCGATTTTGAAACACATGATACTTTGACTCCATACCAAGGCTCGATCCATTGTGAAAAAGTGAATTCGACTTTAAAACATAATACCTTGACTCCTTACCAAGACTGGATCCACTTTAAAAAAAAAAGTGAATTCGACTTTAAAACGTAATACCTTAACTCCCTACCAAGGCTCGATCCACTTTAAAAAAGTGAATTCGATTTTGAAACACAAGACCTTGACTCCATATCAAGGATGGAAGGTTTAGATTTTCCGAATCATAGGTTACACATCAAAGATATAAATGCAGATGGCATAATTGTAGATGCAATATTCATGAACGTGAATGCAAATCATAACAAGTGACCTAATTTGCGGGTACGCATTTGGCTGTAAACGCATATTTCATCATCACCCTGGATGCTCGAATCAAACTACCAAACTTTGAGCTTACGAGATATCGGACTACCTCTTTTTTTTTTGAAAGCAACGCCTCCTTGTATGATTTCTGTACGTCTGGTCTATATGCCCGCAGAGTTGGGTTTAAACCCTCATATTCCCATTTTATTATTCACATAGCAATGCAAAGTACTTTTATATTTGGAACTATTTACTGAATCAAAATCATTCACAATTGCCAAGCAAGATGCATTTATTATGAATGTAAGGCAAACAAGTCCATGTACAAGGTAATTTCAATGAAGAACAATTTGGCTTTGTCTCAAAATATCTAAGAATTCATGAAGAAGGGACAATAAAAATAAAAAATTGTATGGTGGCAAAAGTTCCCTTATAAGAAAAATTTGGACTTTCTCTATCGAATAATCCAGAATCCTTATTGTATGAACCATTGATTGATGACCCCAATGTGTAGAAGATGTTTCCTATCATCTTTAACCCCTTTAGACTTGCAACACTGTTGCCCCTTTTTATCTAGGCCGCCCTCTCGGGTTTTCGACTTAGATACCTCCTATGGGTTTAAGCTGCCTTTTCAGGTTTTCAACTTAAACCCCAACTTTTCTCTTTTTTTTTTTGAATCTAAGCCGCCTTTTTCAGGTTTTCAACTTAGCCCCTTTTTTTTTTTTGAATCTAAGTCGCCTTTTTCAGGTTTTCAACTTAGACCCTTTTTTTTTTGAATCTAAGCCGCCTTTTCAGGTTTTCAACTTAGATCCAATTTCAAGCATAATACTTCTTCACCACATCACCATTGACTGGGTTTGGTAACTCATACCCATCCATCTCCGTCAAAATCAATGCTCCCCCTGAAAAGGCCTTCTTTACCACATACTTGCCTTCCCAATTTGGTGCCCATTTTCCTCGAGGATCATGCTGATTAGATGGAATCCTTTTCAAAACTAATTCCCCCTCCCGAAATTGTCTAGGGCGGACCTTTTTGTCATATGCTCTCATCATTCTCCTTTGATATAATTGGCCATGACAAAGTGCTTTAAGCCTCTTTTCCTTAATCAAATTCAACTGTTCATATCGAGCACAGATCCATTCTGCTTCTTCCAATTCTACCTCCAGCAATACCCGTAAGGAAGGAATCTCAACCTCAATAGGCAAAACGGCTTCCATTCCATATACCAACGAGAACGGAGTGGCTCCGGTGGATGTACGCATTGAAGTCTGATAAGCATGCAAAGCAAAAGGAAGTTTCTCATGCCAGTCCTTATAGGTGTCTGTCATTTTTTGAATGATCTTCTTGATATTCTTATTTGCAGCTTCTACGGCCCCATTCATTTTCGGGTGATATGGCACTGAATTATGATGTTTGATTTTGAATTGCTCACAAGCCTCCTCTATCACCTTGTTATTAAAATTCTTAGCATTGTCTGAAATAATCCTCTCAGGGAATCCAAATCTGCATATGACTTCTTTCTTAATGAACTTGCACACCACTGACTTCGTCACACTAGCAAATGATGTAGCTTCCACCCATTTTGTAAAGTAATCAATCATTACTAAGATAAAACGATGTCCATTCGACGCTTTTGGAGTGATTGGCCCAATTACATCCATTCCCCACATTGAGAAAGGCCAAGGAGCTGTCATGACGTGCAAAGATGTTGGAGGGACGTGTATTTTATCCCCATATATTTGACACTTGTGACATCTTTGAGCATATTTAATGCAATCACTCTCCATAGTCATCCAATAATAGCCTGCTCTCATGATTTTTCTAGCCATCATATGCCCATTCGCATGAGTCCCACAACTTCCTTCGTGAACCTCCTCAAGGATCTTTCTAGCTTGCATAGCATTCACACACCTTAACAAAACCTGGTCCCTCCCTTAACAAAACCTGGTCCCTCCCTTTCTTATACAGGATATCACCATCGAGAAAGAATCCCATCGCCAATCTTCTTATGGTCCTCTTATCGCTCTCCGTGGCTTGCTTAGGATATTGTTGGTTCTTGACATATTGTAGAATATCATGAAACCAAGGCTTATCATCAATTTCTTCCTCCACATTTAAGCAATGAGCTGGGGAACCACATACACTCATCTTAATGAGCTGAACTTCAGTATTTGCATTTACTTTGAACATGGCTGCCAATGTTGCCAAAGCATCTGCCATTTGATTTTCTTCTCGAGGTAAATGGTCAAAAGAAACCTTTTCAAATTGTTTGATCAAGTCGATGATGAATTCACGATACAAGACCATTTTTGAGTCTCTTGTCTCCCATTCCCCTCGCAATTGGTAAATTACCAATGCAGAATCTCCGTATACTTCTAACACCTTAATTTTCTTTTCAATGGCTGCTTGTAGTCCTATGATACATGCTTCATATTCAGCCATATTATTGGTACAATTGAAATCCAATCTTGCAGTGAATGGATAATGATCCCCTTATGGAGATATTAAGATTGCACCAATACCATGCCCCAGAATATTTGATGCTCCGTCAAAGTACAACTTCCATGTCTTATCTCCTACTAACTCTTCATCAATCTAGAGGATAGTCATCAAATCCTCGTCCGGGAAGTCGAACCTCATAGGCTCATATTCTTCTGCAACTCGATCTGCCAAGAATTCAGCTATCGCACTCCCCTTGATGGCCTTTTGACTTACATAGACAATATCATATTCAGAGAGTAATACCTGCCATCTTGCTAACCTCCCTGACAATGAAGGCTTTTCAAAAATGTACTTAATGGGATCCAACTTCGCAATCAACCAAGTAGTGTGATACAACATATAATGCCGAAGTCTCTGGGCAGTCCAGGCTAGTGCACAACACATTTTGTCTAGTGAGGAATACTTGGATTCACAATCCGTGAATTTCTTGCTCAAGTAGTAGATTGCACGCTCTTTCTTGCTTGCTTCGTCGTATTGCCCCAATACACAACCCATCGAGTGCTCATGAACTACAAGATACAGAATAAGCGGCTTTCCTGGAATAGGAGGAACTAGAACTGGTGGATTCGAAAGGTATTTTTTCACTTTATCAAATGCTAGTTGACAATTTTCATCCCACTCTCCTGAGTCATGTTTTCGTAGAAGCTTGAAAATTGGATCACATTTAGCAGTGAGATGAGATATAAAACAGGAGATATAATTCAATCGTCCGAGGAAACCCCTCACTTCCTTCTGAGACCGCGGTGGCGGTAAGTCTTGGATAGCCTTGATTTTATCCGGATCCACCTCAATCCCTCTTTCACTAACAACAAAACCCAATAATTTTCCTGATGTAGCCTCGAATGTGCATTTAGCCGGGTTGAGCTTAAGTTGAAACTTTCTTAATCTTTCAAAGTGCTTTTTTAAATTGTCGACATGGTCCTCTGCTCTTCTCGATTTAGCGATCATATCATCTACATAAATCTCGATCTCCTTATGCATCATATCATGAAATAAAGTTACCATGGCCCTTTGATAGGTTGCCCCAGCATTTTTTAAGCCAAATGGCATTACTTTGTAACAAAAAGTTCCCCACATTGTCACAAAAGTGGTCTTTTCCATGTCTTCTGGTGCCATCTTGATTTGGTTATATCCCGAAAAGCCATCCATGAAGGAGAATAATGAATGCCTAGCCATATTATCAACTAGAGTATCAATATGTGGCAACGGGAAATTGTCTTTAGGGCTAGCTCTATTCAAATCCCGATAATCAACACATATTCTCACCTTTCCATCCTTTTTAGGTACTGGGACTATATTTGCTACCCATTCAGGATACTTTGCCACTTCTAGGAACCCGGCATCGAATTGTTTTTTTACCTCCTCTTTTATTTTCAACAACATTTCTGGTTTCATCCTCCTCAATTTCTGCTGAACCGGTTGCAACCTGGCTTCAAAGGTAATCTATGCACTACAATATCAGTATTCAAACCTGGCATGTCCTGGTACGACCAAGCAAACACATCTGTATATTCGCGGAGCAAGCTTATTAATCTTTGTTTATTTGGCAAGGAGAGAGAGGTCCCAACCTTAACTTCTTTCTTTATTTCTTCATTCCCCAAGTTTATGACTTCTATTGGTTCTCGATTGGGCATAATTTGTTTCTCTTCTTGCTGTACTAGTCTTAGCAAATCTTGAGGTAAAGCATAATCATCCACATCTCCTTCATCATTAAGTTCACCAACACAAACAGTTTTTTTAAAATTAAGTTCTGGATTATTGTTGAGAAGGTCTTCATTTTCATTATTGGGATACCTGAAGATAATTAAAATGGGAGTGATATGGAGAAGGTATAGAAATGAATGAAAAGAAACAACACGGATGAATGGATAAAATGCATCATGCTTGTCATTTATTGAATGATAAAGACTAAATAAAAGCCCATACATAAAAGACCCTAATGCCTTTGGGCAAAGGCACTTAGATAAGTTTATTGCATTACATGGAACATGATTTGAAAATGACGGGGAGCTCAACAGTATGCCAATTCTCCAATTTGTAGTCGGGAGGACAAGGACGAATTCCGGAACTATCCATCTCTTCTAGAAATTCCTCTATTCCCACCATATTGATAGAGAGATCTGTGAAAGCTCTAGCCATTGCTGGGATAGACTCGCCTTCTTCAACTTTTGCAGAGCTATTGTAGATGTATCCCGCTGAATAGAAAGACTCATATAGAGGAGGGAAACCCATTGGTTCAAACTCTATTTCGTGCCCCATAAAATTAGCCAACTTGCTTTTCTTCTTCCTTTCTATGAACTTTTTCTTTTCAAGTCCAGTGGGTTTATATCCTAACCCAAACCTATCCATCTTAGGAGTAACAGACACTACTCTCTTAATTCCTTGTAACTCCTTTCCTAAACCTGCTCCAACATGACATCCCCTTCCCATTGTTTGTTGGATCCCGAGCCTGGTGGCTTTTGACAAATGTGGTACGGGTATTTTCATCCCTTCTCCCACAAATGTAGCATTAACAAGTTCTAAGGATCTAAAAGAGCATTCCACCGCATCTTCAGCAATTTCTATGTATGTGGCACTTGTAGTAACGGTTGCAATCATGTCTTCTTCTCCTTCTATACTCACCAAATGTCCATCAACCACAAATTTGACCTTTTGATGCAGAGTTGAAGGAACTGCACCCGCTGAATGGATCCAAGGCCTTCCAAGTAAACAATTATAAGAAGGAGTGATATCCATAACTTGAAATTCAATGTTATAGACACATGGACCAATCTGGAGCGGCACTTCAATATTCCCAACCACTTCTCGACGAGTATTGTCAAAAGCTCTCACAACAATGTGACTTCTCCTCATATTTGACTTATCTACAGGCAACCTAGACAGTGTGTGATAACCGTAAATTTTCCAATTATTGGAAATTATAAATATTGAAAATAAATAAAATTATGAGAACGGGATATTGGTGAAAATCCCGAGAATCAAGAAAGGAATGGATGGTGGAAATTCCGAGGATTGAGGAAGTGATGAAATTGGAAATTTAAGTGAAGGAAATTTAAATCGGAAAAATAAGATGAGATATTATGGAAAATAATGAAAGAAGGAAATTTAATTTGGATAAATGGAAATCCAAATTAAATAAGGAAAATGAGAAATGAAAATAAAATATGTTTATATAATTACTAATTATATAAATGTATTTTGATATAAATACATATGTATTCAAGTATGACATTTTATGTATATGTAAGTATATACATATTTGAGAAAATGTAAATATTAAATTACATTAAAGTTTGAATATGTATATATTGTAAATACAATATATATATATGGAATTATTACATTTATATAAATATTTATATAAATGTTATTTAATTTTAAAATATATAAATATACATATATATATACTAGACATATATTTTGTAATATACAATATATATTTGATATATAACATATATTGTATTATATGATATATGAAATAATATATGTATAATATATAGTATATATTATATGTATAAAATATAAATTATAGTATATAATATGGGATATTATATACTAAAAAATAGAAAAGAAAAAAAACAGAAAAGGAAAGGGCAGGATCGGGGAAGGAATCCCGACCCCTTCCCAGCCAAAAGCCGACGGCGGCGGAGAGGCCACCGCCGGCGAGGGAAAAGGGAAGAGACGGCGCCGGCTAGAGAGGAGAAGACGACCGGCGACGGAAACGGAAGGGACCAGAAGCGGAAACAGGGGCGGAAGCCGACGAAACCGGAAGAGGAAAGGGAAACCAGATCTGGCGGTGCCGGCCAAATCGGTCGTCGCCACTACCACCGAAGCATCGCCGGAGGGAGAGGAAGACGATGGAGGCCACGGTTCAGGCAGAGAACGGCGGAGGAAGGCCGACGGAGGAGGAGTAGTGACCGAACCAAAACCGAGTAGATCCGCCGCCGTGCCATCGATTCGTGACGAACGGAGGCCAGATCCGGCTTCACTGTGGTGCCGGCCAGCTGCTGAGCCCCTGAGCCACCGGAGAACCGGCCGCCGGCGAGGAACCGGCAAGGAAGGAGGCAAACCGGTCCGGCGAGAAAAGAAAGAAAAGGAAAAAGAAAAAGAAAAAGGAAAGAAAAAAGGAAAAAGAAAAAGAAAAGAAAAGAAAAGAGAAAAAGAAAGAAGGAAGAAAAAGAAGGAAGAAAAAGGGAAAAGGAATTCCGGGAGATCCCGAGAATTACGGGAATCGGTAAGAAATCCCGAAAAGTATTAAATTATTTAAATAATTTATTTATTTAAATAATTATGGAAAAATTCTAAATTTTAGAATTTAATTTCCAGAAAATATCCTCGACAACCGAGCCGATGGAATCGGGCGAGGTGAACACGGGCGCGACCTTCGAGAGGTAGTCGCCGACCCGAAACAGGTAAGGGAGACATGTGCCGCCTGTAAGGATATTCGGCCACATGTTTTAAATTATGCATTTAAATTATAAATGCAATTTATATTGATTAGTTTTGAAATTTGTGGTGATTTATCGGTTTCAAATTGTGGTGAAATACTGGTTGAAAAATATAAAATGTATTTTCGTGCAGGAGGCTAGCCAAATCGGCAGTCGTTATACTGCCGAAAAATTATCAAATAATTACTGAAATTTACCGAAAATCACCGAAAAACCATAATAAATGATTTGATTTCACGTGAAATGATTTTCAAGTACGAAAATCGAGAAATTAAGTAAATTTCATAAAACATGAATATAACGATATTTGATTTTTAAAATATTCATGTTTTCGAGAATGGTAAAAAAGGAAATCACCGAAAATTTACCCTGTAGGTGATATTTCACGTGAAACGAGATGGAAATGAAAAAGAGACTGAAGTGAATATTTTATAAATATTCTTAAATATTCACTTGATTTCATATAAAACCTTTATGGTTTTAATTATGGAAATAATTAATTATGAAAATTCCATAAAGGTTAAGAAATGAAGAAAAACTATGATTTCGAGACTAGAGGTCTCTACACGTGTTTTTAAAAGAAAACATGGTGATGGGAATTTAAAGTTAGAAAATAAATAATTTATTTTCATAAATTATAAAAATGATTTGTTTGAAATTCCGATAATTATAAAACCATGTTTTCGATTGAATGCACGGAAAAGTGTGCATATGTGTTTTACGGTGGAAAAAGGACAGTTTTGCCCTTCTATATTTTCAGTAATGATTTATAAACTGTTTTCACTGTATGGAAAATATGATTTATACCTTTATGAAGTATTTTGAGAAATGTTATTTTAATTTAATTATTTCATAAAGGTGATGATTTATTACATGTGAGCCTTATGGATATTTGTGAAATGTTTTAATTTACTGTATTTAAAATCCATAAAGGCTATGGTACGGTTACACTATTTTGAGACTTAGGCCCCGAGCTTCATGCATCACATATGCTGTTACTGTCACGTGGCTGATTGACCAGCTAGTCATCAGCGTCCCGGATTGTCGCCTAGCAAGCGTACACCGAGGACATTATAGATCATGGCCATAGATCTCATTACTGTTACTGTGTCCCTTAGTGGACGATGATAGCATGATTTACTTGTAGGGTGTTGCCTAGTCTCACTTACTGCTTACTGTTTACTGTTTACTGATTTCTGAAAGGATTTACGATATCCTATTTACTGTACTATACTGTTTACTGTTTATTGATGAAAGACCGTACCAAAACATTGTGTTACTGAACTGTACTATTTATTGAAATGGTAGCCATTGATTACTATTTTACTGAACTGAAAGCTACCATTTACTGTTTACTGAACTGAAAGCTACCTTATACTGATTTCTGAATTGGTAGCTACTATTTACTGTCTACTGATTGAACCGTATCGAGCTACTGTTTTACTGAATATACTGTTTTACTGAGCTGTACGATACGGTTACTGATTTGAAATGAGAAATAAATGTTTATTCTAAAAGAATAATATAAGAATTATTTCTAAGATAGAAATAATCGAAGAAGTAATTATCCAATGATTGGATATTTACAAATCACTGTATTATACTGTTTTTACTGTACCGAAGAGAAGAGAAGTAAACCACTATTTTTACTACTGAACTGTTATGTGTTTTAAAGTATATTGAAGTGAAAAGAAATAAGTGGTTTACTTTGTGGAAAAGCGAAAATTATATCGTTTTGAAAACAACGGAATTGATATTCTCTACAGTTGCTTCTAGGTTCCGGAACAAGTATGGTATTCTAAAATACCTATCTTATTCTATCTGGATCCCTAGCCGACTGTAGTATCCTTCCTACATGTGAGCCTAGAGCCAGTTAGGAAGATTTTAAAGAAAATGAAAAAAATTTATTTTCAGCATATAGATAGTTGAATATCAAGTGTGACATATAACTCTCTTACTGAGCCGTGGTTTGCTCACCCCTTAATTTTAACATTTCAGGTTTTGATGGTGGTGAGATCCAATATTTGTGGATTACGGCTGCACATAATGGACAATGTGACAGACCGACTGATTTATATGAGGTACGATCATTTATTTTCTGTATTTAGACATGTATGCAGTACTACTTGCTTATTAAGTAAGATAGGGGATGTATATAATATAAATAATATTTGATGAAATTGTTTAACATAAGAAATAAAGTGAAGTATCACAGACAGCCCAACCGGATAAATTGTGTAAAATAAGAAGAAAAATGTGGTAACGGGTCGTTACACAGTGTAATCATGGGCATAACATTCAAGGATGACCCATTATCAATGAGGACTTTCGGAAGGATATGATCTTTACAAGTGGTGGTTATGTGAAGGGCTTTAGTACTCCCTCTACCGTCGAGTGGGATCTCATCATCATTGAATGAAATGAAGTTATCTGCCGCAATATTTCCCACCAGCCGATATATATTCTCTACCGACACATTGTGGGCCACATAAGCTTCATTGAGCACTCTCAACAAAGCATTTCGATGAGGCTCTGAATTCAAGAGTAGAGAAAGTAAGGAAATCCTTGCTGGTAAGCGATTTAATTGTTCCACCACATTGTATTCGCTGTGCTTAATAAACTTCAAAAACTCACAAGCTTCTTTCTCCGTTACAGGTTTCTTTCTTTCAGAATCTACTGGAACTATTGGCCTGACTTCTTTTGCTTGGCTATCTCTATTGTTTTCACCCTTTTCATCTTCTTTAGCCTTCCCCATCTGAGTTTTCTTCAACATATCTGGGGTATAACACCTACCACTTCTCGTCATTCCTCTCGGGCCCGCAATGTCTATTGTATCAGCAGTATAAGTAGAGGGATTATTGAGAGATCCTTGAGTTGTGACCTTATAATTGTAATTCCACGGGACTGCATGGTCACTCTTATACGGGAATGGGCTTGGAACTTTAATAGTTAGTTTCGACCCAGCATTTTCAGTAGTTACGCTAGGTTCCGTTTTACTCTTATCCCCATAAATGACCTTCAATGGTTTGATCGGCTTCCCAAACATTGATGGCTCTATAACATTCACTACTTTCCCTTCAACAGCTTCAGAGAACTCAATCTCTCCTAAGTCCATCATCTTTTGTACTACACGACGAAACTCCTCACAACTTTGGACGGAATGCCCCATCACTCCTCCATGAAACTCACAATACTCTTCTTCTTACATTTCAAGCCCAAATTTTGCCTTCTTAGATTGAATAATCTTTGCCTTCCTCATTGTTTCCAACACCACCCTCATCGGTGTCTTCACATCATTGACATTTCTTTTTATCCAACACCCATCATCCCCTATTATTGCGTTTACATGGGCCTCCGTGTGATTTGGAAGAGGATTCGCACTTACACTTGGCTCATTATCCTTCCCAAATTCCAAGATTCCAGCTTTCATGAGATCTCGAACTTTGTACTTAAATGCCGTACAATTTTCAATCGAGTGGCGTTGGATCCCGGCATGATAATCACAATGAGCATTTGCATCATACCATTTTGGATAAGGGGGTTTAAGGGGTTGTAGAAAAACAGGGGCAACAAAGTGATTTTGCAATAATTGGGGGAATAGTTCAGCATAGGATATTAGTATTGGGTCAAATTAGGGCCTCTCCTTATTATTCTTGGGAGCTCTTTGGTTATTTCCTTGGTTGTTAGGTTGATAAGTAGGTCTTGGGGTTTGTGCAGAGGAAGGGGTAGCAATACTCATTGGTGCCTGTAAATTCATGGGGTAGGTTGGTTGAGGTTGGTATGAGTAAGGGTTTTGGGAGATATTGTTCACGGGTGAATAATAGGGACGATATGAAGGATAAGAAAAATAGGGTGCGAAATTCATCTTCGATCGTCTTTCAGTGGTAACAGCTTGCACTTCCCCATCTTTCTTTCTACTCATTCCACTCCTTTTTGGGGTTGATGTGTCTTCAATCTTGCCACTTTTAATGGCATTTTCAATCATCTCTCCCGAAATGACCATATCAGCAAAATTTTTAGTAGCACTCCCCACAAGTTTATCATAATAAGGAGGTCGCAAAGTACTAACAAACAAAGTTGTTGTTTCTTTTTCAGTCAACGGAGGCTACACCTGAGTTGCAAAATTCCTCCACCTTTGGGCATACTCTTTAAAGCTTTCACCAGATTTCATCTCTAGGTTCTGTAAGGATAACCTATTAGGTGCTATATCTGTCATATGCTTATACTGTGCCATAAATGCTTTTCCCAAATCTTTCCATGTATGGATACGACTCCGATCCAACTGATTATACCATTTAGCAGTAGGTCCAATCAAGCTATCTTGGAAGCAGTAGGTCCAATCAAGCTATAGCAACTTATCGTTGTTCGTGTAGCCAGACATCTTCCGACAAAACATAGTAATATGAGCAGCTGGGCAGGTGGTCCCATCATACTTCTCGAATTCCGAGGCTTTAAATTTTGGTGGTATAACCAAGTCTGGGACAAGGCTAAGCTCGTTGGCATCTACGCTCCCAAAGAAATCCATTCCTTCAATTGCCCTTAGCCGTTCTTCTAGCAAATCATACTTCTCTCTTGTTTCTTCATTCTCCTTCCTTAACTTCTCTTGCTCTATTGGGTCATCCAAGTTAGGCACAAAATAAGGATCCACGGGGCTAGACCCGGGGTACTTTCCTTGATTTTGTGGGTTATTCAGGAAAGTTGGAACTTGGGGATAAGCTCCTTGGGTAGCTTGAGCTTAGGGCGGTGTAAACCCAGGTGGGTATATTGGATCTTCTCTTGAAGGTTGAGGTTCCTCTCTTGAATCATTAGTAACTCCTTTCCCTTTCATTAAGCTCATCATCATCTCCATCATTTTTGTCATTTGCTCTCGAGATTCTTCTTGGGACTTGATAAGTTCCTGCTGAACTCTTTCCATTCTTTCCATTCTTGCTTGTTGTTCGGACTCCATGACCTTAGATTGGGAGCGAGTATTGTACCGATGTTGTGCTGGATGTTCAAGATTCGGTGGCTTCGCTATTCTGACACCTAAATGAGCCCGTAAATTAGAATCACATGTTATTTTTTAGTTTTTGCCATAAAAAGGAAAAGATAAAATCATCCCAATACTTTGGTGAGATATTAAAACTTTTCCTTTTCACCTCAACGATATATGATGTCATTATTTATGATCACCAATATCTTTTCATTGGTAGGCGTGCGCATGACATGCATGGGAGTGAGAGCTATCACATGTTATTTCTTAGTTTTTGCGATAAAAAGGAAAAGACAAAATCATCCCAATACTTTGGTGAGATTAAAACTTTTCCTTTTCACCTCAATGATATATGATGTCATTACTTATGATCACCAATATCTTTTCATTGGTAGGCGTGTGTATGAAATGGATGCATGACATGCATGGGAGCAAGAGGTATTTAATCCATAACAATTTCAACCAAAGAACCTTCATTTATTCAAAAGAACTTTTATTACATGGCTATTGAATTCGACTTTCACTTATTCAAAGGAACTTTTATTATATGACTATCGAATTCAAAATTACATAGCTAACATTCTCCTATTATACCCATAAAACTGACTGACTTGCTGATATTGGTTTTTAGCTTCCTCAAGAAAATCCAATAAACGCTGTCCAATCTCTCCAGTCGGGTTAATTTCCTGCCTCAGAGCTTCCGCCTTTTCCACTATCTCTCTTGCCTTGCGCACAGCTTTGCAGACTTGTGTAGCCAAGTGTTCTATATATTGTTGTCTTCCAAAACTCCTTACTCTCCATTTCATGCTTGCATCTACGACTAAGTCTTATGAATACCTCCAATCATTCTCCCTGAGTTTCCATTCCTGGATGATCAAAGCAATGTGATTCTTGTAGTGTCGCAAGTGTTCCTCCAAAATCTGGACTTTTTGTTGTAACAGATTCCTTTCATCTTAAAGTTTGACATAGTCTTCGTCCTTCAGTCCAACTTTCAAAGCTTCATTTTCCTTTCGACTGTGAAGACCGAGAACTTTCTAAATAAATATAAGGTATCCGAAAAATTTAATTTGGACAAATTGAAATCCAAATTTAAATAAGAAATGAAAAGGAAAATTAAATTGGAAATAAGAAATGAAGGAGGAAATTTAATTTGGATAAATGGAAATCCAAATTAAATAAGAAAATGGAGAAAATAATTTTGGATATTTAGAAATCCAAAACTTAATAAAAAAAATAAATATATATATATATATTTTGATATATTTATATAATGATATTATATAAATATACCTTGGATAAATATAAATATTATTTTGTGATTAAAAAGTGTAAAAAGTATATATATAAATATATATATATATTTTGATACAAAATATGTATTTAAATACATATTATAAATAGTGTATCTATATACATATATAATTATGGTGTAAATAATTATATATATATATATATATATTATAGTCATTATTATTATATATAATATTAAAAAAAAAAAAACCCAAAGTGGATGCCGGACGACACCGGCCACCGGAAGGAAGAGGAGCGAAGGGGGGGCGTCGCCGGCGAGCCAAGGAGAAGAGAGAAGTGACCGGCGACGGCCCAAACGGAAAAGAGAAGAAACGGAAAACAGGGAGAGAAGCGAAGAAAACCGAGAAGAAATGGAAGAGGAGATCGGCAGTGCCGGCCGATCCGGGCACCGCCACTCCCCCCACGAGACCGGCGGAGACCAGGGGAAGGTGAGAGGAGCCATCGACGAAGAGGAAACCGGCGGAGGAAGGAGAAAAGAGGAAGAGAAGAGCCGCCGGTGTCGCTTCCAGATCCGGCGCCGTCGCCGGTGATGGGGCCAAACCGAGACCAGATCCGACTTCGTGGCAACCTCGGCAAGCTGTTGGGTGGCCGAACCGCCGGAATGGGTGGCCGCCGGTGGGTGAACCGGCCAAGCAGAGGTGAACCCGACCAAACCGGCCTGAACCGGTCCGAACCGGTTCAGGCCAGGAAAAAAAAAAAAAAACAGAAACAGAAAAGAAAAGAAAAGAAAGAAGAAAAGAAAAGAAAAGAAAAGAAAAGGAGAAAGAAAAGAAGGAAGGAGAAGAAGAAGGAAAGGAAAAAGAAAGAGAAGAAAAAAAAATGTGGTAAGGAAAATTTAAGTCTTTTCGCCATATGTCTATTGGATTTATTGGAAATTTTCGGATTATTTTCTAAATGAAAATATATGTTAATTTTGAAATTGTAGCAAAAATGGAAATGAGACGAATGGTGGAGTTCGACAAGGCTTGAAAAATCAGAAAATGCACTAAGCTTGGCGAATAGGTAAGATACTTTTATAAAGCATTAGTAGCTTTATATTGTATGTGGGAATTATGATTTTATATATGATGCATTTATTTAATTGATTTTAAATGGAATTGTGATTTTTATATGATGCATCGATTTAAATTGATTTGCTAAAAATGCTAAGAGGACCCACAACTGATGGTGGGGGTCTTAGTAAGAGGTAAAATTGGTGAGAATCAACGGCTGCAAGTATAAATTGTGTTTCCCTTGCAGGAGGTTAGGGAAAATTAAGCCGTTATGCTGCCGAAATTCTTAGGAAAACGTTGAGGAAAAATATTTAAGTTCTCACGTAAATGGAATCTTGGAAATAATTATTGAAAAATATACATTTAAAGGACTTTATGATATTACTGGAGAAGTTTGATATTGAAATCGATGAAAAGATAGATCGTTGAAACACGATAATGTAATGAATTATATGGTTTAAACCTTAAGACTCGATAAATCCAGTGATGTTAATAGCACAAATGGTATCAAGTTGAGATTGAGGTGGAATTAATTATTAGACGGATCACTGATACAGTGATGATTATAGAAATGATAAATTCAAATGAATGGACCGTTTTAGTGGTATGATTGTGATATTGATGTTAAATAGATGTGAACTGAGATTTTTGCAATAATATGGATAGTCGCAAGACGACTTAAATGATTGAAACACTGTTGATAGTGGAAATTGGCAAATCCTTTTAAGTGGTAAATTGCCAATCAAAGAATTGAATTGAGGACGTTTTATAGATAATTCTAGCATGATATTACATTCTACAGACTATATGAAAAGTGAATTGAGGATTGTGATTTGATTTTACGATAGTAAATGAAATTGAACCGCAAGTTGAGGATTCTGAATATGTACATATAGGTCAAACCATAAATGGATTTGATAAGCGATTATTGATCTTGTGGTTCTATAATCCTCGATGTCGACTCTGGAATAGATAACGAATGAGGATATTAATATTGCATAATTTCAGTATTTTGATGGCTATATAGTGACATGATATTTAAATATTTATGAATACTAAGAGGATTCATACAAGTGATGTGGTCTTAGTATTAATAGTGAAAGGTAGAAATGATTGGTATAGTTTATAGCTATTGAAAAAGGATATCGAATACTGAATGACTTGAATACCAAATGATCTGATTATTGAATAATCGGAGTACTGAATAAGTTGAAAACTGAATGAAATGAATATTGAATTGATTTGAACACTGATTTACTGATGTGTCAGAAGGATAGTTTGAAATCGAACGATTGATAGTGATAAAGTTAAATGAATTGTTTCACCGTATTAGAGGAAGGTATTACTTATATTGACATTTGAAGCTATTACTAAAATTACATACGGAGATGATTTCATAGCATCGCTTTTAAGCATAATCTGCTATAGTTTCAGATGTCATAATAGCATTTATATAAATGCTATAAAGTATAGATTAGCTTTAAAAATAAAGTATATGGTATATATACGTATTTTTATATACCAAACCTTTTAAAGAATTTCACCATATGCTTTACATGATTTTAAAACGAAAAGCTAAAGATTTAAATGTTTTATGAGACTGTAGGCACCCTAAAAGAATTAAATTCAATAAAGCATAGTGGAAACCGCCTAATTGGAGCTTTGCTCATTAGGCAGATATGCTTGTCCGACAATAGTCGTGGACAGGTCTCAGTCACGCCTGATCAGTGGGGCTGAGAGAGATGAGGTCTATGGCCATAGATAGCGCCCTAGTTGGTTTCCAGGGGACGATATGATTTTCACTGCTAGCTACAGTGATTTAAGTCTTTATTGATAGAGAGATGATAGGGATCTAGCCTAGTCTCTAACAAATATGATATGAAGTCTAGAGTATGATTTTTATTGATATGAACTCTAGACTTGACATGATTTATACTGTACATGAAACAGATTTGAAATGAAATATGTTTTGAAACAGTACATGTTTTAAACATGTTTTAAAAGCCCATGAGATATGAATTCGACACTATATGATTTATATGTGATTTTGTGTCGAACATGGCATGATATGCGGTCTAGAGTATAGTTTGATTTGATATGAACTCTAGACCTGATATGATTTACAGTAAATGATTTAAAAGTATATGATAAATGATTTCGACACTTACATGATTTATATACGATTTTGTGTCGAATTTGAAACGACATGCGGTTTAGAGTATAGATTGATTTGATATGAACTCTAAACCTGATATGATTTATAGTATATGAAAAATGTTTTAAAACCGCACATGTTTTAGACATGCTCTGAAAACGAATACATGAATTGAAATTGAATATGTTTCTATTATGCCTTAAAGGCAACTTTTGGAAATGCATATGTTGAGCATGTCTTAAAATATATATGATATGATTTGAAATGATCGCAGTTTATACAGAAAAATTACATGAATTGCATATTAAACCCTGATATGATAATATGCTTAGTATATGAGAATTCCATGAGGAATGTCATGACTCGGTGGTAACGATATTTCGTCTATATGGGGTCATGATATGTTATGAAACATGAATATAGAAATACACGAAGAGAATTATGACTGGGTACCACCGTGATCATGATCCACAATACGAGAATTGATAAGAGATGATATGAGAATTGATAAGAGATGATAGAATACAGAAATATGATTATGAAGTGAAAAGTAAATATGAGAATCGATATGAGATGATAACATACCAAAGTATGATAATGAAATGAAAAGTGAAAATGAGAAGTGATAATGAGATGTATCGATGAGAAAGGATTAACTGTAATTGCATCATTGCAAGTTTAAGCCTTGCAGTTTAAGACAGTGTAATCCTACTTCTGTATTTATATTAGTATCTTACTGAGCCGTGGTTTTGCTCACCCCACTAAATTTCATCTCTTTCAGATTATTGAAGTTAACATCTGCCGTGTGAGCTGCTAGGTGGGCATCGGAGACGGTGTATGGACTTGGTACTAGTTTCCGGAGGTATATGTTACTTATAAATACTTGTTTACATGTAAGACTTAAATTGATGCACAGTACATATTCTGTTTAACAAGTCGGGATGTAACTGAGAACCGTTTCCGTGTTTGTTTAATATTTAAATGGAATGACTATAAGTCACCTAGGTAGTATAGTAACTACACTGACACCGAATACAAACCTTAAAATGGAAAAGAAAAATTTAGTCCATAAATTTGTAGACTAAGAAAAGTATAAGAATCGAGTGAAAGTCGCGGTCGTCGGGTCGTGACATCGACATTGCATCAATTTTTCAGTGTTAACTGTATACATTTGTTTCCAATATCGTTGCTCTTGAAGAGTAATGGCAGCTCCCTCTTCATTTTTCTTTGCTTTGTTTCTCCAATATTCCACTTTCCCACGAAGATCTTCTGTTTCCTTCTTCCTCTCATTAGAAGTCATAACAATTCCTCCGATCCTCATCTCTCTTCTCAACCTTTTATTTTCCTGATTCAATTCTTGAAGGTCATTGTGGGCAACATCTCGCTCTGTTCTCATCCTCTTGAGCGCAGCTTCTTGTACTTCAAACTTGACCTTTAAATTCTCTACCTCCTCTTGAAGCTTTAGATTCCTTTGCTCCATCTTCTTTTCTTCCTCTTTGAATTGCTGTCGAACAATCTCAATTTCGGATATATCTGCCTCAGGTTGTGCATACACAAGTGACTCCCTGAATACAACATCTTTAACCGTTTAGCTCTCCACATCAGGTAATTTGGGGTAGCTTTATCAGATAAGGGTCCTGTCGCAAATCTTCGAGGTTGTTTCCATGCTCGAATGGCTTGTTCTGTCTTTTTCATTGCCTTCGGTTCACCATAGGAATACTCCATCAAATTAAGCCCATGCGTTGCCGGAGTAAACTGTTTTGCCCAAAACTGTCTCTGCACCATAAGTGGGGCACAACTTGTTACCCCCTATAATCCCAATAGTGGTATCCAAGATTCTTCTCCACATTTATATAGTACTGGGACATGATACATCCATGGGGCCATCCAAGTCACTTGATCATCTCTAAGCTGTTGAAGGACAAACACCCATTCATCTTTAGGTTTTGGTTTCGGCCATTTACTTCTACAAAATTCTTTGATCGAGGTATTCCCACGATAAAAAGGCTTTGAGAATTCTTTCACTTCACAGTTGAAATGGCTTTTGATCCATATGTATAAGAGTTGCGTGCATCCCATGAAACGCCCTTCTCCTTTCCGTCGGCAATAACTCAATGATCTGAAGGTTTCAGCCAAGATTGCTGGTGAAGGATTTACATTATTAACAACTTGTTCAAAGAAGTCTATCACAGCTATCTCAATGTGCCCCAAAACCTTAGGAAAAATAACCAACCCATAAATTGCCAGAGCAAAAACAGCTAACCCCTTCTCATCATTCAAATGCTTTTGAATAAATCCATGGAGAAAATCCCAAGGTAGGCAAATGTGTTCTCCCTTTTGCTTCATATGAGGATCTATTTCTTCCGGTTTCACTCCCATAATCGCAGCCAACTTCTTACGAAACCCAGACTTCGGCTTTCTCACATATACCTTGTCAGGACTCTTTAAATCCAACCCTATCAAAATAGAGTACTCTTCTATAGTGGGCATTAAATCCACTTCGTTAAATGTGAAACACCTGTAGGATGGATCCCAAAACTGGATAGCAGCTTTCAGCAAAGGTTCTTCAACCACCACCGAAATCAACGAAGCTATTTGGCCATACTTGCTACAAAAGTCTTCTTACTTCTCCTTACTGATTTGCTTCCATATGTTAACCAGACCTGTTAGGTCATTCTGCTTAAGGTCCAAGCTCACTTCTCTAGGTAATGATGATATGAAGCCTTCTATCAAGCAATTCCCTTTCTCTTGCTGAGTCTTCTCTGACCAAAACTGCACTTCATTATATGGATCACACGACAGTCACAGCTGATGAACAAGCCCAACATTCTTTGGATTTCATGAAGGGTTCTTGGTTGTAATATGCCATGGAGAAAAATCCTCTCTTATGCAACCTTCATGATGAGAAATGATTCATGCAAAATGGAAAAACATAACATTTATTAGTACAAGAACAAAAGTAACAGCAAATGTCTTATATAGGGATACTTTCTAAGGGTAAGGTTCTATCTAAGGTTAACTTTTTCTATGGTTCGCTATATGCTTGGTTTGGATCTCTAAAGGATAAAAGGTTCCCAAATTGTTCCTTACTGACGTCTACACTAGACTAGTAAGGCACCCCAATCCTCACCCATGACAGGCTACAAACGGAAAGGGTGCAACTTGAGTGAGAGTATTTCGCTTGCCATTGCGGAGGTTATCACCTCACGAGAGCAAAGGTACTATACTCTCTCCCAAAAGGGACAAACCCAGGTGTAGGGTTGATGTATGCAATGAATATGTTATGTATGCAAAGGAACAAAATGTAAAGTGCATCCTAACAAAATGCAAATCATAAAGATGATTCACACATTTTTTTGTTTGTATTTTTAATTATTTTTTATGAAAAGTTTTATTAAATATTTATTAAAACCATTAACTAAGATTTTGGATAAAACATGATTAATCATGGTTCGACTCTCTAATTTCCCCAGTGGAGTCGCCAAGCTGTCGTAACGATTTTCGTCCGGGGACTCGATCGCTAGACGATTTTGAAAAAAAAAACACAAAGAGGAGTCGCCACCAATCTTTTTTGACTAGGTGTGATTGACCACCTAAAATTATTTATCTTTTCAATAAAATCTTAAAATTAATTAAGTTTTATCAAAAAAATAATTTTTGGTCTGCGAAAACAAAGTTTGGGTTCGGGAGTTCGGTTACGTGTGGGGAAGGATTAGCACCCCCACAACGCCCGTTAAAAAATGGTACCACTTAATCATGTCTTATCTTTTGATTTTAATAAAATAGTCTTAATTAAATATTTAAAAGAACTTCATTTATTTCAAAATCATTTTTGTTATTTGTTTTATTTTGAAGTATTTAAGTTTTATTTTTTATTTGAAATAAGTGAAAATCTTTTGTATTGAAAATTATTCCGAAGTACCCCAATACTTTTGGTAGCATTTCAGATAATTTCCTCACCTAGAGATTTCTTAAGAATCGCTACTTGCGATTTCTATAGAATCTCATCCTCGGGAGATTTGCACTTATTTTGGAATTTCATGAATGCAAATAATGCAAACAAAATAGATATAATGCACATGAGAAATATATTATTTTATTATCTTTTATATTTATATTATTGCTTTTGTAATTTATTTATATTTATAAAATTTTATTTTTATTGAAAAATTATACTAAATATTTCAATACGCTGGTAACATTTAGCATATTTCCCTCACCTAGAGATCAGTTAGGAATCACTACTTGTGAATTCCGTAACATCTCATCATCGAAAATTATTTATAATGTATATCATGTTTATTTATTCTTTAATTATTATTATTATTTTTTATCTTCATTGTTATTGTTATTATTTATTCCAAAAGATTAATTATAACAATTTTATATTCTTGTTTACTTATTTGTTTTAAAATTTTTATTTATTTATTATTTATTTTTAATATTAATTTATGTCATAAATGTTAATTTTATTAAAAAATTTAATATCGAGCTAAAATTACTTGAATACCTCAATACGTTGGTAATATTCAAATATTTCATTTCGACCCTAAGGATTATCAAAGAATCACTACTTGTGATTTCTAAGAAATCCTATCATCGGAGACCTTTTATAGTTAAGATGTGTATTTACATTTATTTATTTTAATTCCTAAATTTTTACCTATTTTAAAGTTTTTTTTATTTCTATTCACTTACTATTTTCTTGTATTTACATATTTTTTATATTATTATTTTTATTACCATTTTTATATTTATTTTTTTATACTAAGAAATCTTATTAATATTTTCTTTATATCGGAATAAAATCATTTAAAATGTCCCAATACGCTGGTGACATTAAAGATTTTGTTTCGATCCTAAGGATTGTCAAAGAATCGCTACTTGCGATTTCTAAGAAATCCTATCATCGGAAATTCTTTTAAAATGTATATTTTTATTTATATTTATTTTAATACTTATATTTGCATTTATCTACATATTTTCATTTATTTATTTATTTTGATAGTTACATTCTTATTTCTCTAACTATTTTAAAATTTATTATTATTTTTATATCAAAATGATTTTTGATATCAAGATAAAATCAATTAGATGTTCCAATACGCTGGTAACATCCAAAGATTTTTCTCGACCCTAAAGATTGTCAAAGAATCACTACTTGTGATTTCTTCAAAATCTTATCATCGGAAATTCTCATTACTACTTTTTATTTTTATTTTATTTTTTACATTTATTAATCATCATTTTATAAATATCATGTTATTTAATTTTTTTAGAATTCTTTTATTATTGTGTAGAAAAAGACATGATTGGCATGTATTCAATTATTCTCATGTGGTCAATAAGCCAGAGCATGGATAGACACGTAATAATATATAAAATGGATACTATAAAACCGAAATGGCAGCAGGTGCAGGGTTAGAACGGTACCAGGTTGTGACCGGTGCAGTCAACGTAAGATGATGAATTGGCTATGTTTCGGTTCAGGCAAAAACGGGAGCAAACAGAGGAGCGGTGGCGTTGTGTGCGGCAACAGGGGTGCGATGAAGCTGTGAGTAATCGCATTGCAGTGAAAGGATGCCCACTTCAAGGACGTCTTGGTGCAGTTCTTAACAATGCAAGGGCGTGGCTGTAACGAAGTAGCAGGGATAGTCACGGTTGCAAGCAGTGGTAAAGATGACCGAGTAGAAAGAAATAATGCTGTGGCCTAGCAAGGCAGCAAGGATGAATCCAGGCAAGGAAGAGACGTCAGAAAACGGCCAGAAATGCAGCAGCAGCAACTGCGGGGAAGGTTCCAGGCAGCAGCAAGCAAAGCCAGGTTGTGACCGGTGCAATGGAGAAGTAGTAACGGGCGAAGGTAGAAGGCAAGGAAACTTGGATTTACTACGTTGGAAGATGCAAACCAGAAGCAAAATGGCAGTGCAGAAAAGTGGCCTGAACAATCTCCGGTTGGTGAGGAAACAAGAAGGCTCCTTTACTAACTTTGCTTGTGCAGCAAAATGGTTATGAACAGGAATAGCCGTCGAGCCTTGAGCAATGCAGTGAGGTTTTGTAACAGCAAAACTGCAGTGGATAGAGGGAGAACAGGAGGCACAAAAATGTTTCTTATGCAATGCAGCGATGGTAGTGATGGAAGCGGCAGAGGTAGATGAAAATGATGATACGATGGAGGAAGATGGTGGCGCAACAGCAAGGAGCTAGGGACGATCTCCAACAGTAGGGTTTTTCCCCGGTTTTTCTAGCGTTTTTCTTAGGTTTTTTCTAGGGTTTTTTTTGTTCCTTTTTTTTTCTGTAAAAATGCTCCCCTTAAACCTAGCCGACCTATCCCTTTTAAATGAGAAGAAAAAAGAAAAAGAAGAGAAAAAAATCAGTTTATCAATCCCACAATCATGGGATTTTATTATTTATTTCCATTTGACCTTTCCATCTTTTTATTATTTGTTTCCTTTTCATTATTTTTATTTTTGGTAATTAACTTTAATTCCTTGATCATTTCCTTAATTCTTTCTTTTATTTTCTTCTTGGCAACAATCCCTTTTGGTTAACATTTTGATTTAATTCTTTAAGAGAAGATTGCATGATGTGCATGGAATTGCATGGAACAGCACTGAGCCCTGTCCACGACTATTGTCGGATAAGCATCTATGCCTAATGAGTAATCTCTAATTAGGCGGCTTTCACTATGCTTTATTGAATTTAATTCTCTTAGGGTGCCTATAGTCTCATAAAACATTCAATCATTCTTATGAAAATAGTTCAATGTACGTAATACTTTTTTTAAGATCATTTACATATATATACGTACATATGTGAAAACTATAATTTCATTCTTTCCAAAACCATATAAGCACCGAGCATTCTGATAAGCATGATAAGAATAAATCTTTTTCCTGTTTCATGCATAGTACTAAAGCATGCTTAATGGTAAAAGAATTCAAGTAGATGAAATGAAAGCAGTATAATGTAGTGCTCATGAATCACATGAATGCCTATCATTCCATCTTGTGATGTCTATAAGTTTCTACCATATCGACTCATTTACGGTTAATATCATATCATTTTGGCACTTTATCGAGTCTAACATCGTACCTGCATTTCATTTCGTTAAATCTAATCTCTAAGTATTCAAATCATTTTATCGTAAGATTCAATCCTATACAGGATAATCCTACTTCTACGTTATATAAACGTCTTACCAAAGATGAGGTTAGTTTGAGCGTGTCCCGTGTTCAGCTAGACATTGTCCGCCATCCTCCCGTCGTGCTACACCTTCACAGTAAAAATTCGACTTAAGCGTCAACCCATTTCTATGTACTTGAAAATTCAATTTCCAACTTAATACGCATATATATATATATATATATATATATATATATATATATATACACACACACACACACTTAACATTATTTTAGTTCGGATTCTCAAATCAGATTTATCTCATCCTCGTATCTCTTTCTATATATATACATGCGTTATGCTTCCACACACACACACACACACACACACATATATATATATATATATCTTTCCTTTCTAATCCTTTTTCTTTTCCTTTCTTTTTATTTCTTTTCTTTTCTTTTCTCTTACCTTGTTTTCAATAAGTAATATATATATATATATGTATATATCTTTAACATTAATATGTATCTTTCTCATCTCCATGTACACTATATCCTTATATATATATATATATATATACATTCTTTCTTTAATCTCTTTTCTTGTATAGATATGTATATCTCTCTCTCTCTCTCTCTCTCTCTCTCTCTCTCTCTCTCTCTCTCTCTCTCTCTCTCTCTCTCTCTATATATATATATATATATATATATACATACATACTTAGCATCCATTTTTTAAAATCTTCAAATCTACTTCTCTCATTTTCCTATGTGTGTGTGTATATATATATATATATATATATATATATATATATATATTCTTCTTCTCTTTTATTTTCTTTTTCCTTTCCTTGTTTCCTATTTGTCTCCAAAAATAATAATATATGTATGCACACTTACACACATATTTATATATTTATATATTTAACATTTATATCATAAATTAAATATAATTCTTAACTCTATTTTTCTCATCTCCATATATATAAAAATATATATATTCATATATATCCCCTTTCTTTTTTTTATTTTTCTTTCTCTTTTATTTTTCTTTATTTTCGTTTTTCTTTTATTCCTTTTCTTTTCATTTTCTTTCTTTCCTTTTTACCTTAGTGTCTCGGCAGCTTGGAGAAGAATACCACCACCCACGGCAGTCCTTGGATGTCGGCTACCACCACCACCCCAATGCTGCTAGTCTCAGCCCTCGTACGCCTCTTGCTTAAGGCTGGAAACACCCAAGCTAACCACCACAAAAAACCCTTTTTCCGTTCAGCCTCTCAAGACCCTAACCTAGCTGCCAGCCCATTCCCTCTCTATTTTCAGCTCGTGAACCCACCAGCTATTTTAGTTTTCTATTGTTCAGTGTGGCTTCAGCCGTCAACCGATCTTCAATGGAGTAATGTTTGTATGGTAGAGGAGGAAGGAACAGTCGGGAATGGTGTGAAGGAACGCAAAAGTGGGCTGAGATTTGAGAGTAAACTGTAGCAAAAATTTCTTTGACCAAAAAGAATGGGAGCCGACTGGGAGACGAGAGAGTACAATGAATTGTTTTTTTTTCAAATGTAACAAAAGAGATAGTGAGAGTTGTCTTGTCTCTCTTTTTTTTTTCTTGTTTTATTATATTTCTGGGTATAGTTTCTTGTTGGATTTGAGTCGACAGATCACTTTTGGATTTTGGGGGTGGGAAAGGGATTTTTCCCACCCAATCCGGCCATCACTTTTTTTTTATAATAATATATATTTATTTCACTTTACTCTTGTGTTATTATATTATATGATTTATTTATTTATTCATGTATTTCTTTACTATATATATACACTATGTGTTTTGTTTATTCATTTCTTTATTATTATTAATATCTTGTATATGTGTATAACATATTTTATTTTTAAGGTATCTTTCTTTAATATCTTATACACATATTCTATACATGTATATATATATATATATATACATGTCTCATATATATATATATATATATATATACATATATATTCTTGTTCTTATAAGTATGTTTAGTACCTATATTCGTATATTCCCAAATATGTACACGTATAGGTATATATATATTTTAATTTCATGCATGTACATATACACACTTATTTTGTATATATATATCTATTTTACTTCCTTTGATCTTATATATATGCATGTGTATATGTGTATATATATATTTTTCATTTTTATTATTCGCATTTAATCTCGGATACTTGACTTCTATGAACACTTACTATAATCTCATACTTGAAATCTCATAAGTACATTATCTCTTTGTGTCACTAAATTACATAAGAATACTTACTTAGCTAGGAAAAATATCGGTTCTCACATCCTCCCCACCTTAAGGATTTGGTCCTCCAAATTGCTACAAGTTATCCTAGAATAAGTGGGGGTATTTCTCTTTCATGAGACTCTCCAACTCCCATGTAGCTTTCTCTGAGGAGTGATGTTGCCAAAGCACCTTTACAAAGGGAATTGTCTTGGACCGCAGCACTTTATCCTTTCGATCCAAAATCCGAAACGGTTTCTCAACATAACTTAAGTTCTCTCTAATCTCCAAAGGTTCATAGTCAATCACATGAGAGGGATCTGAATGGTACTTCTTGTGCATAGACACTTGAAAGACGTTGTGCACACTCGATAACTCTGGTGGTAGCGCTAATCTGTATGCCACATCACCCACTCTGTCTAGTATCTCAAACGGACCAATGTACCGAGGACTCAACTTTCCTCTTTTACCAAACCTCATTATACCTTTCGATGGAGAGATTTTCAAAAACATCTTCTCTCCAACCTGAAACTCCAAGTGTCTCCTGCGATTATCGGCATAGCTCTTCTGTCTGCTCTGAGCTGTTCGCAACCGATCACATATCAATCTAACACTTTCTGAAGCCTTTTCTACAAGTTCGGGAGCAAATATCTTCCTTTCACCCACTTCTTCCCAGCCTATCGAGGATCTACATCTACGCCCATACAACGCCTCATACGGTGCCATCCCAATGCTGGAGTGGAAGCTATTATTATATGCCAATTCAGCCAGTGCCAAGTGATCATCCCATGAGCCCTAAAAATCCATGACACATGCTCTCAACATATCCTCAAGAGTTTGAATTGTTCTCTCGGATTGCCCATCAGTTTGAGGATGGAAAGCAGTGCTGAAACTCAATTTAGTTCCCAAAGCGTCCTGGAATTGTTCCCAGAAACGAGAAGTAAACCGAGAATCTCTATATGATACTATGCTTACAGGGACTCCATGTAATCTTACGATTTCCCTGACATACAAATCTGCAAGGGCACTGAGTGAATCTGTGGCTTTCATAGCCTAAAAGTGTGCCGACTTAGTCAATCTGTCGACAATCACCCAAATGGCATCATGGTTTCTTCGGGTCCTAGGAAGTCCCATGATAAAGTCCATGGTCACGTGCTCCCATTTCCAAGTTGGCACAAACAAAGGAGTGAGCAACCCTGCCGGCTTCTGATGCTCCACCTTAACTTGTTGGCACACTAAGCACTTAGACATGAAAATTGCTATGTCTTTCTTCATACCTAACCACCAGTACACTTGGTGTAAGTTCTGGTACATCTTCATATTACTCGGATACGTTATGTAGTTAGAACTATGTGCCTCTTCCATGATCTGTCTCTTTAAGGCTTCATTGTTTGGAACACATATTCTCCCATTGAACCTCAATAAACCATCACAGCTAATCTCGTATTCTGATTCCTGACCCTTTCATATCAATTCAATAACTTCAATCAACTTCGAGTCCTCACTCTGAGCTTGTCTAATTTGTTCTATGATACTAGGCTCTATCCTCAAACTAGCCATCAAACATTCACCGGTAGGCTCTAGATTCAAATTCATCTCTGAAAGTTGCTCTATTAACTCCCACTCTCTAACCATCATGTAGCTGACCATGCTCATACTCTTTCTACTCAATGCATCAGCCACCTTATTAGCCTTGCCTGGATGGCAGAGAATCTCACAATCATAGTCCTTAAGTAACTCCATCCACCTTCTCTGTCTCATGTTCAATTACCTATCATGTTTTCAGATTCAGTTCATTTATGCTTCAACATGTCATGAAATGTCTAACTTATGAAACCATGATATAACCTTTGACATGTAATTATGAACGAAGTAGTTACAGTCATAAAACATGTAATACATATTTTTTTAAACAAGTTCAAGACATGTAAAATATCAATACATTTCATGTATTCTTTTAAGACATGCTTGAAATATGCAAGCTTTTTCATTTCATGTCAAGTATTCTTTTTGAAGCACATTTCATATTACATATACTTTTTGAAATACATTTCATATCGCATATATTTCTTTGAAGCACGTTTCATATCATATATACTTTGAAAGTATATTTCATATCACATATAGCATCAAAATGCGTTTCATATACTATAAATCAATATCGAGTTTAAAGTTCATTTTCATTTTAAAGGCATACTCTAAACTTCATTTCATATCATTTGAGACTAGGCTAAATCCCTATTTCTCTATCAATAAAGACTTAGTTCACTGTAGCTAACAGTGAAGAATCATATCATCGTACCCTGGAAACCACTAGGGCCCTATATATGGCTATAGACCTCATGTCTCTCAGCCCCACTGATCAGGCGAGACTGAGCCCTGTCCACGACTATTGTCGGATAAGCATCTATGCCTAATGAGTAATCTCTAATTAGGCGGCTTTCACTATGCTTTATTGAATTTAATTCTCTTAGGGTGCCTATAGTTTCATAAAACATTCAATCATTCTTATGAAAATAGTTCAATGTACGTAATACTTTTTTTAAGATCATTTACATATATATACGTACATATGTGAAAACTATAATTTCATTCTTTCCAAAACCATATAAGCACCGAGCATTCTGATAAGCATGATAAGAATAAATCTTTTTCCTGTTTCATGCATAGTACTAAAGCATGCTTAATGGTAAAAGAATTCAAGTAGATGAAATGAAAGCAGTATAATGTAGTGCTCATGAATCACATGAATGCCTATCATTCCATCTTGTGATCTCTATAAGTTTCTACCATATCGACTCATTTACGGTTAATATCATATCATTTTGGCACTTTATCGAGTCTAACATCGTACCTGCATTTCATTTCGTTAAATCTAATCTCTAAGTATTCAAATCATTTTATCGTAAGATTCAATCCAATACAGGATAATCCTACTTCTACGTTATATAAACGTCTTACCTAAGATGAGGTTAGTTTGAGCGTGTCCCGTGTTCAGCTAGACCGTGTCCGCCGTCCTTCCGTCGTGCTACACCTTCACAGTAAAAATTCGACTTAAGCGTCAACCCATTTCTATGTACTTGAAAATTCAATTTCCAACTTAATACGCATATATATATATATATATACACACACACACTTAACATTATTTTAGTTCGGATTCTCAAATCGGATTTATCTCATCCTCATATCTCTTTCTATATATATACAAGCGTTATGCTTCCACACACACACACACACACACACACACACATATATATCTCTTTCCTTTCTAATCCTTTTTCTTTTCCTTTCTTTTTATTTCCTTTCTTTTCTTTTCTCTTACCTTGTTTTCAATAAGTAATATATATATATGTATATATCTTTAACATTAATATGTATCTTTCTCATCTCCATGTACACTATATCCTTATATATATATATATATATACATTCTTTCTTTAATCTCTTTTCTTGTATAGATATGTATATCTCTCTCTCTATAAATCAATATCGAGTTTAAAGTTCATTTTCATTTTAAAGGCATACTCTAAACTTCATTTCATATCATTTGAGACTAGGCTAAATCCCTATTTCTCTATCAATAAAGACTTAGTTCACTGTAGCTAACAGTGAAGAATCATATCATCGTCCCCTGGAAGCCACTAGGGCCCTATCTATGGCTATAGACCTCATGTCTCTCAGCCCCACTGATCAGGCGAGACTGAGCCCTGTCCACGACTATTGTCGGATAAGCATCTATGCCTAATGAGTAATCTCTAATTAGGCGGCTTTCACTATGCTTTATTGAATTTAATTCTCTTAGGGTGCCTATAGTCTCATAAAACATTCAATCATTTTTATGAAAATAGTTCAATGTACGTAATACTTTTTTTAAGATCATTTACATAGTTATACGTACATATGTGAAAACTATAATTTCATTCTTTCCAAAACCATATAAGCACCGAGCATTCTGATAAGCATGATAAGAATAAATCTTTTTCCTGTTTCATGCATAGTACTAAAGCATGCTTAATGGTAAAAGAATTCAAGTAGATGAAATGAAAGCAGTATAATGTAGTGCTCATGAATCACATGAATGCCTATCACTCCATCTTGTGATGTCTATAAGTTTCTACCATATCGACTCATTTACGGTTAATATCATACCATTTTGGCACTTTATCGAGTCTAACATCGTACCTGCATTTCATTTCGTTAAATCTAATCTCTAAGTATTCAAATCATTGTATCGTAAGATTCAATCCTATACAGGATAATCCTACTTCTACGTTATATAAACATCTTACCTAAGATGAGGTTAGTTTGAGCGTGTCCCGTGTTCAGCTAGACCGTGTCCGCCGTCCTCCCGTCGTGCTACACCTTCACAGTAAAAATTCGACTTAAGCGTCAACCTATTTCTATGTACTTGAAAATTCAATTTCCAACTTAATACGCATATATATATATATATATACACACACTTAACATTATTTTAGTTCGGATTCTCAAATCGGATTTATCTCATCCTCATATCTCTTTCTATATATATACATGCGTTATGCTTCCACACACACACACACACACACATATATATATATATCTCTTTCCTTTCTAATCCTTTTTCTTTTCCTTTCTTTTTATTTCCTTTCTTTTCTTTTCTCTTACCTTGTTTTCAATAAGTAATATATATATATGTATATATCTTTAACATTAATATGTATATTTCTCATCTCCATGTACACTATATCCTTATATATATATATATATATACATTCTTTCTTTAATCTCTTTTCTTGTATAGATATGTATATCTCTCTCTCTCTCTCTCTCTATATATATATATATATATAAGAAAAGAGATTAAAGAAAGAATGTGTATATATATATATATATATATATATATATATACATACATAGCATCCATTTTTTAAAATCTTCAAATCTACTTTTCTCATTTTCCTATGTGTGTGTGTGTATATATATATATATATATTCTTCTTCTCTTTTATTTTCTTTTTCCTTTCCTTGTTTCCTATTTGTCTCCAAAAATAATAATATATGTATGCACACTTACACACACATATACATATATATATTTATATATTTAACATTTATATCATAAATTAAATATAATTCTTAACTCTATTCTTCTCATCTCCATATATATAAAAATATATATTTTCATATATATCCCCTTTCTTTTTTTTATTTTTCTTTCTCTTTTATTTTTTTTATTTTCGTTTTTCCTTTATTCCTTTTCTTTTCATTTTCTTTCTTTCCTTTTTACCTTAGTGTCTCGGCAGCTTGGAGAAGAATACCACCACCCACGGCAGTCCTTGGATGTCGGCTACCACCACCACCCCAATGCTGCTAGTCTCAGCCCTCGTACGCCTCTTGCTTAAGGCTGGAAACACCCAAGCTAACCACCACAAAAAACCCTTTTTCCGTTCAGCCTCTCAAGACCCTAACCTAGCTGCCAGCGCATTCCCTCTCTATTTTCAGCTCGTGAACCCACCAGCTGTTTCAGTTTTCTATTGTTCAGTGTGGCTTCAGCCTTCAACCGATCTTCAATGGAGTGATGTTTGTATGGTAGAGGAGGAAGGAACAGTCGGGAATGGTGTGAAGGAACGCAAAAGTGGGCTGAGATTTGAGAGTAAACTGTAGCAAAAATTTCTTTGACCAAAAAGAATGGGAGCCGACTGGGAGACGAGAGAGTACAATGAATTGTTTTTTTTTCAAATGTAACAAAAGAGATAGTGGGAGTTGTCTTGTCTCTCTTTTTTTTTTTCTTATTTTATTATATTTCTAGGTATAGTTTCTTGTTGGATTTGAGTCGACAGATCACTTTTGGATTTTGGGGGTGGGAAAGGGATTTTTCCCACCCAATCCGGCCATCACTTTTTTTTTATAATAATATATATATTTATTTCACTTTACTCTTGTGTGATTATATTATATGATTTATTTATTTATTCATGTATTTCTTTACTATATATATACACTATGTGTTTTGTTTATTCATTTCTTTATTATTATTAATATCTTGTATATGTGTATAACATATTTTATTTTTAAGGTATCTTTCTTTAATATCTTATACACATATTCTATAAATGTATATATATATATATATATATACATATATATTCTTGTTCTTATAAGTATGTTTAGTACCTATATTCGTATATTCCCAAATATGTACACGTATAGGTATATATATATTTTAATTTCATGCATGTACATATACACACTTATCTTGTATATATATATATCTATTTTACTTCCTTTGATCTTATATATATGCATGTGTATATGTGTATATATATATTTTTCATTTTTATTATTCGCATTTAATCTCGGATACTTGACTTCTATGAACACTTACTATAATCTCATACTTGAAATCTCATAAGTACATTATCTCTTTGTGTCACTAAATTACATAAGAATACTTACTTAGCTAGGAAAAATATCGGTTCTCACATCCTCCCCACCTTAAGGATTTGGTCCTCCAAATTCCTACAAGTTATCCTAGAATAAGTGGGGGTATTTCTCTTTCATGAGACTCTCCAACTCCCATGTAGCTTCCTCTGAGGAGTGATGTTGCCAAAGCACCTTTACCAAGGGAATTGTCTTGGACCGCAGCACTTTATCCTTTCGATCCAAAATCCGAAACGGTTTCTCAGCATAACTTAAGTTCTCTCTAATCTCCAAAGGTTCATAGTCAATCACATGGGAGGGATCTGAATGGTACTTCTTGTGCATAGACACTTGAAAGACGTTGTGCACACTCGATAGCTCTGGTGGTAGCGCTAATCGGTATGCCACATCACCCACTCTGTCTAGTATCTCAAACGGACCAATGTACCGAGGACTCAACTTTCCTCTTTTACCAAACCTCATTATACCTTTCGATGGAGAGATTTTCAAAAACATCTTATCTCCAACCTGAAACTCCAAGTGTCTCCTGCGATTATCGGCATAGCTCTTCTGTCTGCTCTGAGCTGTTCGCAACCGATCACATATCAATCTAACACTTTCTGAAGCCTTTTCTACAAGTTCGGGAGCAAATATCTTCCTTTCACCCACTTCTTCCTAGCCTATCGAGGATCTACATCTACGCCCATACAACGCCTCATACGGTGCCATCCCAATGCTGGAGTGGAAGCTATTGTTATATGCAAATTCAGCCAGTGCCAAGTGATCATCCCATGAGCCCTAAAAATCCATGACACATGCTCTCAACATATCCTCAAGAGTTTGAATTGTTCTCTCGGATTGCCCATCAGTTTAAGGATGGAAAGCAGTGCTGAAACTCTATTTAGTTCCCAAAGCATCCTGGAATTGTTCCCAGAAACGAGAAGTAAACCGAGAATCTCTATATGATACTATGCTTACAGGGACTCCATGTAATCTTACGATTTCCCTGACATACAAATCTGCAAGGGCACTGAGTGAATCTGTGGCTTTCATAGCCAAAAAGTGTGCCGACTTAGTCAATCTGTCGACAATCACCCAAATGGCATCATGGTTTCTTCGGGTCCTAGGAAGTCCCATGATAAAGTCCATGGTCACGTGCTCCCATTTCCAAGTTGGCACAAACAAAGGAGTGAGCAACCCTGCCGGCTTCTGATGCTCCACCTTAACTTGTTGGCACACTAAGCACTTAGACATGAAAATTGCTATGTCTTTCTTCATACCTAACCACCAGTACACTTTGTGTAAGTTCTGGTACATCTTCATATTACTCGAATACGTCGTGTACTTAGAACTATGTGCCTCTTCCATGATCTGTCTCTTTAAGGCTTCATTGTTTGGAACACATATTCTCCCATTGAACCTCAATAAACCATCACAGCTAATCTTGTATTCTGATTCCTGACCCTTTCGTATCAATTCAATAACTTCAATCAACTTCGGGTCCTCACTCTGAGCTTGTCTAATTTGTTCTATGATACTAGGCTCTATCCTCAAACTAGCCATCAAACATTCACCGGTAGGCTCTAGATTCAGATTCATCTCTGAAAATTGCTCTATTAACTCCCACTCTCTAACCATCATGTAGCTGACCATGCTCATACTCTTTCTACTCAATGCATCAGCCACCTTATTAGCCTTGCCTGGATGGTAGAGAATCTCACAATCATAGTCCTTAAGTAACTCCATCCACCTTCTCTGTCTCATGTTCAATTCTTTTCGTGAAAAGAGGTACTTCAGACTCTTGTGATCTGTGTAAATCTGAAACTTTTCCTCCATACAAATAATGACGCCATATCTTTATGCAAACACCACTGCCGCTAGCTTTAGGTCATGGGTGGGGTAATTCCTCTCATGGTTCTTTAGCTGTCTAGAACCATAAGCCACTACTTTTCCACTTTGCATCACTACGCACCCCAGACCTTAGTGTGAAGCGTCACTACATACAGCAAATCCCCCGGAACCACTAGGAATGGTGAGGACCGGTGCTGTAGTCAATCGATGTTTCAACTCCAAGAAGCTGTGCTCACACGTATCATTCCACTCAAACTTGACATCCTTACGTGTGAGACGAGTCAAAGGTCCTGCTAGCTTAGAAAACCCCTTGACAAATCTCTAGTAATATCCCACTAGCCCCAAAAAACTATGAATCTCGGTCATCGTCTTAGGCTTCTCCTAATTAATCACAGCCTCTATCTTTGCTGGATCTATTGCCACTCCGTCCTTCAATACCACATGCCCAAGAAAACTAATCTGTTCCAACCAAAATTCACATTTGCTGAGCTTCACATAAAGTTCTTTCTCACGGAGGGTTTGAAGAACAATGCGAAGATGGTGCTCATGCTCCTCCTGAGATCGAGAATACACCAAAATATCATTTATGAAGACTATGACAAATTTGTCCAAGTAGGGCTTGAACACTTCATTCATCAAGCCCATGAAGGCTGCAGGGGCATTGGTCAATCCGAATGTCATCACCAAAAACTCGTAGTGGCCGTATCTTGTCCTAAAAGCGGTTTTCTGTACATCTTCACCTCTAATCCTCAACTGATGGTACCCAGATCTCAAATCAATCTTGGAAAATATCTGAGCACCCTTCAACTGGTCTAATAAATCATCAATCCTAGGCAGTGGATATTTGTTCTTAATCGTCACTTGATTCAACTGCCTATAATCGACACGCAATCTTAAACTGCCATCCTTCTTCTTAACAAACAATACCGGAGCCCCCCAAGGTGACACACTTGGTCTTATGAACCCCTTTTCCAACAGCTCTTGCAACTGCTTCTTCAATTCCTCTAACTCAACCAAGGCCATTCGATACGAAGGCTTCGATATTGGTTGAGTGCCTGGGAGTAGCTCTATAGCGAACTCCATTTCTCTTTTCGAAGGTAGCCCCAGTAGCTCATCCGAAAATACATCAGGGAAGTCTTTAACCACGGAGATGTCCGAGAGTTCCGGATGGCTCTTATTGGCATCCTCGACAAAAGCAAGATAGCCTTCACAAACAAAGATTCATTTCGTGTTAGTACAATTTTAAGAGAAAGACTTTTTCATTTCATCTTATCAAAGTTTAGTACAAACTTTTCAGGTAGGGAGAAGATCACTACTTTCTTATAGCAGTCTAAACTAGCATGATGGTTAGCTAACCAATCCATGCCTAGTATTACATCAAAATCATACATGTTCAATAATATCAAATCTATTAGTAAATGTTTATCTCCCACCTTCACTTTACATCCTTTACATATTAAGTCTGTCATTTGAGATTCTTTCAATGGTGTACTAACATGCAACAATTGGCCTAAGGGTTCAAGCTCTAACTCTAGCTTCCTAGCATATGCAGGTGATATGAATGAATGCGTGGAGCCAGAATCAATAAGTACAAAAGCTTCTGAATCATTAATTAAGAGCTTACCCTTGATAACGGATCCAGAGGCATCAGTAGTCTCTTGGTCCAAAGCAAACACTCGGCCTTGTGCCACCGGTTTCTTGCCCTTATCCGTGGGCTTTTGCTTATCCGTGCTTCTCATCTCAGGTCGCCTCTCAGGAGCCTTGAGTGTGGGACAGTCTTTAAATCGATGCCCATTCTTGCCACACTTAAAACAAGCCCCTATGTCCATATAACATGGCCTGGTGCCATGATCTCTATCACACCTCGAACAAATCTGAGTTGTCTTAGGCTTAGAAGCCTGAGTGTGAGGCGCTCCATACTTCGGCCTCTTATGCTGGGACCTATTCTGCTCGGGCCTTCTAGTATCGGTCCTTTTACCCTTTCCTTTATTTTTGCTATCATACTGGCTCTGTGTCTTTTCCAAGTCTTGCTCCACAAACTGAGCCCTCTGGATAGCATCGGCATAGGACACGATACGAAGAGCTGAGAGTCTTCCTCGAATCACTGGCCTCAACCCATTAATGAACTTCTTGGCCTTTCTCGCCTCATCATTCACTATATGCGGCTCATAGCGAGACAATGTGGTAAACCGCGCCACATACTGGTCCACTGTCATGGAACCCTGAACCAAGCTGAGAAATTCTTCTTGTTTCTTTTCACGGGCACTCTCAGGGAAGTAATGACCGTTAAAGGCCTCGAGAAATGCCTCCCATGTAATGGTAGGGTTCCTGCTCTGTAACACAATCTTGGCCGCTCTCCACCAGTGTTCGGCCTCACCCTCAAACATATATGCAGCTAAGTTCACCCTATCCTCTGAGCTTTATCCCATAATCTCTAAGGCTTTCTCTATTTTCATCAACCATGTCTCAGCTACTTCAATGTCCATTGCCCCTTTAAACACTGGAGGGTTCATCTTCTGAAATTGCTTAAACTGCTCCACATTTTGCCTCACATTAGTAGTTGATGATGTGGGCGCTACTATCTGTGTAGGTGGAGGCGGTGGTGGTGCAGTCTGTGATTACGGAGTCGGTGACGGCTGACTAAGTGGTGGGGGATGTAGAGCGGGCTGTGCCAGTTCTTGTACGGGTGGAGTCTGTTGTTGATCTTGACTCCTAGCATTTTGCTGCTCTACCAATGCCACTAACCCGAACACGATTTGCTCCAAGTGTGCGAACCGAGTGTTCGGACTTGGAGGTGGTGACGGTGGAGGTGATTGAGCTTGCCTCGCACGTGAGGTTCGTCCACGTCCCCGCCCTCTCCTCATATCTTTTTCTTTATTCAATATTACAACAATGCATTTAGAACAGTTTCTCTGCACTTATTGAGCAGTATACAATCAAGCAATATCAATACTATGGGATGTAAAGTATTCTAACTCTTCGACACTGACATGCACTAGACAATCTCGGCTCTGATACCAATAAATCTGTCACGACCCGAAGGCCGCGACAGTACCTCTTAAATGTACGGAAGCGTAGAAATTTAGGGCTAAATTTTTTGATTTCCTATATTTGTTTTGTCTAAGTACAATACAATGAATTTTTGTTTCGGGACGTTAACTCCCTCGCCTATTTTTATCACTTTACCCAGGTTATTTTCTTGCATAAAAATTTGCAAATAATTCCAACTCATGCTTCCCACAATGACAGTTAATTATATTCTAGCATTCCTATGACCAAGTTCATTTCCATATCATGACATTCAATCTCATGGTTCACATTTTTTCTACTTGGTCACTTGTTCATGCTATTCAATCCACAATCCATACTCATGCAAAATCAACATTCCATACTTCATCATTTCTAGTCTAGATGCTATTCTCTATATCAGATTACATCCCATCTAAGTACTGAATCAAAAACAGCCTGAATTGGTAATAGATACAAAAAGAGAGTGTGTATACCAAATGTTCACAAAAAAAATCTCTTTGGAGAGTTGGGACTATATTTCAGGCTCGAGACTATTCGGAAGGCTCCGAAATACTCCCCCAACTCCGTGCTCAATCTAAAAAATTTAAATAATGTTTAATGAGCAAGGCTCAGTAAGTCATTTATATAAGTACAGAGTTAGAATCATATTGTTCTATATGCCATGCATGATGTCATGTGAGGAAAATTTACTATCAGTCATTCTCTTACTCATCATGCGATCATATACCTGTCATGTTCTCAGATTCAGTTCATCTATGCTTCAACATGTCATGAAATGTCTAACTTATGAAACCATGATATAACCTTTGACATGTAATTATGAACGAAGTAGTTACAGTCATAAAACATGTAATACATATTCTTTTAAACAAGTTCAAGACATGTAAAATATCAATACATTTCATGTATTCTTTTAAGACATGCTTGAAATATGCAAGCTTTTTCATTTCATGGCAAGTATTCTTTTTGAAGCACATTTCATATTACATATACTTTTTGAAATACATTTCATATCGCATATATTTCTTTGAAGCACGTTTCATATCATATATACTTTGAAAGTATATTTCATATCACATATAGCATCAAAATTCGTTTCATATACTATAAATCAATATCGAGTTTAGAGTTCATTTTCATTTTAAAGGCATACTCTAAACTTCATTTCATATCATTTGAGACTAGGCTAGATCCCTATTTCTCTATCAATAAAGACTTAGTTCACTGTAGCTAGCAGTGAAGAATCATATCATCGTCCTCTGGAAACCACTAAGGCGCTATCTATGGCCATAGATCTCATGTCTCTCAGCCCTACTGATCAGGCGAGACTGAGCCCTATCCACGACTATTGTCGAACAAGCATCTATGCCTAATGAGTAATCTCCAATTAGGCGGCTTCCACTATGCTTTATAGAATTTAATTCTCTTAGGGTGCCTATAGTCTCATAAAACATTCAGTCATTCTTATGAAAATAGTTCAATGTACGTAATACTTTTCTTACGATCATTTACATATATATACGTACATATGTGAAAACTATAATTTCATTCTTTCCAAAACCATATAAGCATCGAGCATTCTGATAAGCATGATAAGAATAAATCTTTTTCGTGTTTCATGCATAGTACTAAAGCATGCTTAATGGTAAAAGAATTCAAGTAGATGAAATGAAAGCAGTATAATGTAGTGCTCATGAATCACATGAATGCCTATCACTCCATCTTGTGATGTCTATAAGTTTCTACCATATCAACTCATTTACGATTAATATCATACCATTTTGGCACTTTATCGGTCTAACATCGTACCTGCATTTCATTTCGTTAAATCTAATCTCTAAGTATTCAAATCATTTTATCATAAGATTCAATAGTATACAGGATAATCCTACTTCTACGTTATATAAACGTCTTACCTAAGGCGAGGTTAGTTTGAGCATGTCCCGCGTTCAGCTAGACCGTGTCCACCGTTCTCCCGTCGTGCTACACCTTCACAGTAAAAATCCGACTTAAGCGTCTAACCCATTTCTATGTACTTGAAAATTCAATTTCCAACTTAATACGCATATATATATATATATTCATCTATATATATATATACACACACTTAACATTATTTTAGTTCGGATTCTCAAATCGGATTTATCTCATCCTCGTATCTCTTTCTATATATATACATGCGTTATGCTTCCACACACACACACACACACACACACACACACACACACATATATATATATATATATATATCTCTTTCCTTTCTAATCCTTTTTCTTTTCCTTTCTTTTTATTTCCTTTCTTTTCTTTTCTCTTACCTTGTTTTCAATAAGTAATATATATATATATATTTATGTATATATCTTTAACATTAATATGTATCTTTCTCATCTCCATGTACACTATATCCTTATATATATATATATATATATATATATATATATATATATACATTCTTTCTTTAATCTCTTTTCTTGTATAGATATGTATATATCTCTATATATATATATATATATATATACATACATACATACATACATGCTTAGCATCCATATATTAAAATCTTCAAATCTACTTCTCTCATTTTCCTATGTATATATATATATATATATTATATATATATATATATAAATATATATTCTCTTCTCTTTTATTTTCTTTTTCCTTTCCTTGTTTCCTATTTGTCTCCAAAAATAATAATATATGTATGCACACTTACACATATATATTTATATATTTAACATTTATATCATAAATTAAATATAATTCTTAACTCTATTCTTCTCATCTCCATATATACAAAAATATATATTGGCTTGCTCAACAAAATCTGGAAATTTTTCACTATGAGGACAAGCATTAGTAACATGACCATGAATCCCACAAATCCCACATACCTCATTAGACACTGGCATTCTTTGACCCATCATCATAGCACACATAAACTTCATTTGCTTGGTTAATTCTGAAACCTGCATTGCCAACTCAGTGTTAGTGTTAATCTCATAAAGACCTCTACGTTTACCTCTAACACTCTTTTGTTACGAATTAGCTCCAAGCATCTCGTAGAGCTTGTAGGTCTCTTGTGCAGTCTTTTCTCCCATTACACCTCAAGCTGCATTATCAACCATAGCTTGACAACCTTGAGTTAGTCCATCATAAAAAAAATTGATTTTGCAATTCTAATGGGTATCGATGATGTGGACATTAAATCAAAAGCAATTTAAAACGTTCCCAAGCTTCATGGAATGCCTCACCATCTACTTGTGTGAATGTTGCAATCTTACCCCTCAATTCAGTGGTTTTGGCATGTGAGTAAAACTTACCTATGAACTTATTGTACACTGCATCCCATGTGGTAAGTGAGGCTAGTGTTATAGACATGAACCACGTCTTTGTCGCATCCTCCAAGGTGTAGGGAAAACATCTCATTCACAATTAGTCCTCAGTTAATCCCTGAAAAGGAAAAGTTTGAACAGTTGCATAAAAATCACGAATGAATGTCAAAGGATCTTTAATAGCAGCACCATGAAAATAGGGTAGCATATTAAAATGAATATTTTTAAGCTCATAGTTTCTAGCTGCATCATTAAGAACAATGCATGATGGTGATGTTCCAACAGTAGGACGTGCAAACTCCTTCATATGACGATTTTGAGCACGATTTTGAACTTGATTTTCAGCTTGATTCCCAACTTGTAACTCCATGTTGGTGTAACTAGTTCCTCTTGTTGTGCCTTTGCTTTCCTACCGATTCTGTCAATTTGATTGTTAATAGGCATTATCTCTCGACCTATTGATCATCGACCTTGCATCCACTATCTAAAGAAAGAAAAATAAAATAAAATAAAATAAATAAACTTAGGAAGCTAAAAACAAAAATAAAAGAAAAACGCACGTAGTTAAATAAAATTGAATAAACTTAAGACAAATACCCAACAACAGTGCCAAAAACTTGATGAACAAAAAGTTATATTCTCGCAAATGCATGAATTAAGATAGTATAGCATGCAAATATAAGAGTCGATCCCACATAGATTTACTAAATTTATTCAATTAAAATTTAACTACTTATGCCCTAAAAATTATGAAAGTCAAATAAAAGAAATTACCTAAGTATCTAATTAATTACTAAATTAACTAATTAAATTAATTAACCTAATAAAATAAATAAATTAACCAATAGAGAAAAGCCTAGGAATTGGATTTCACCAATACATTGCAATTTTATGTCTTCAATCCTAAAAATCTCACTTCAATTCTAGGGTTCATTCTTCCTAATATATGATTACTCTGTTTGATGGCAGCTATAATCAAGTATTTTTAATCATTAAATTATCTATGATGCGTAGCATAATCAATGACTAAAAACCCATTAAGAACAAAAGAACATCTAACAAGAACCAAATAAATATTCTAGCTTGATGTGTGCATCAAATATTTATTCAATCATTCAAGAGAACTATACATGGCTTAGCATATGATGTGTACCCTTACCATGTCTCAAACAATCAATTAATTTATATTAAAGGTGGCCAAAAAATAACACAAATTAAAAAATTGAATTAATCACAATGAATGATACTAGAAATAAGAACTGATCAATTAATCATAAAGACATAAAATATGCAAGTAGGCTCAATCAAATTCCTAGTAAATAAATTAGTTCATGTTTAATTTAGCCAAACAAAATATCAAATAAAATTGAAAACTCATGCTTTAAATTAAACAATAACTAATTCAATATATAAATAGAATAATACAATAAAGTGAAACAAATTAGTCCTTGCTCAGCAAACCAATCACGTGGACCTAACAATAGTTGAGAAAATTTCACCAAAACTTCACACGATTTGAAATGAACAGCAGCTATTAGTTCCAGCAACTTCAGCTTGCTTCACTCACATTCGGTCCATGGCAACTCTTTTTACTTTCCCTCTAGCTTCCAGCAAAAATTCGGTTAGGTCCTACAACAGTGGCTCACGGTTTCGTCGGCTTCTTTTCGTCAACCGCTCAATCAACCCATGCAACAAGCAACAAACAGCAAAGTCACCCACTCCAACAACTGCCTCGGTTCAAGGTTCTGCCCAGCTCTGTATCGCAGTACTGCAACACTTGGTTCTGCTCCAAAATTTCAACAGCTTTGCTTCCTCCAAAGCTCAGTTCTGCAGCTGCTTTTCTCACAATTTCAGGCTCTGTTTCTTTGATCTTTTCCTCTTTTGGTTGCTAGGAATTGCTCTCTGCAAAATAAAGATAAACAACACAGCAAGAGAATACCAATAGCTAAGCAAAACCGATCCTCTCTACTCTCTCTGTTTCTTGATTTTTTTTCTGCAATTTTCTTCTGTCTTAAACTGCTGCCCCTCAATCTTCTTTTATAATTTGTTTTCTTTCCTTAAAAATTTTTAGGGTTTCTTTTTAATCAAGTGATAAATCTCAACCCTTCACTTTATTTTAATCCTGTGGTCCCAATGATTCTTAAAGAAAATCAAGATTTTATTCGAATTTTAGAAAGTCAAACAATATATTACAAAAATTTATTCCAATCACAGAATTTATTGTTTGATTTCATGCCATAACTTTTAAAATTATTTTCAAAATTATTTTCTTTAAATTAATTCAAAAGATACACTTAACAATTAATTTTACACAAGAATATAACAATAAATGTGGTAATAAATAATAAAAAAATATATTATCATCATCTAGTATGAAAAAGATATAGAAGAATCATAGGTATTCATATCAAACGCGATTTCACTGTTTACATTTTTTTTGTTTCTTATTTAAACTAAAATTAAAAACTTAGATTAAAAGGATTATAATCTTAAATTTTCATAATTATCCTAATAGACAAAAAATGCAATTTAATTTGAATAAAGGGATACAACATTTGGCCAAAAAATACATAGAAGTAAAACATTTTTTTTCTTTTATAATTAAGGGTGAGGGCGAAATTAGCATGTATTCAAATAAACCATTATAATATGTTACAATTTTTTTAATCATTCAATCAAAATGTTGTTAATAAATAAAACATGGTTTTTTATGATATATTATAGCTCCTTTAAGAAAGTAAATTTTGTAAAAGGATGGGGTAGTCAACTGGAGTTCGGCCCTAATTCCGTCCACGGTCACTTGCTTAATGTTTTAAAGACTTTTGTGGTCATACATACTTCGGGGCCTTGATGGCTCCAAACACAAGGTAATCCGGTCTACTCAATCACTGATGTTTTGGATATGCCATATGGGCCTCAACTCTTTCTTCCCTAAAAATTTTCTGATTGAACTCTACTCAATATTAAATTGGTTTTGTCAATTATTAATCTCGATCCAAATAGAATTAGTTTCAAATAATAAAATAAATGAGAATATATGTATTTACACAAAAAAAAACCTTTTCTTTTAAGGAATAAAATGAAATCTTAGGGTTTACCTGTCTAAGACTTGTGAGAGTATGGTAAGTTTAAGAGGTGTTTATGAGTTCAGTTAGATTGGGTTTAAATATAATATTAACATCATATATGTTTGTTCAAACTAAATTTTTAAGTAAAATTTTTTTGTGTGCGTGTGTTTGTAAAAGAAGAAAAATTTTTAACTCAACTTTTTTATTAGACAATACATGCGCCGTAGATCGAATGGTGGACAAAATGCTTAGAATTAAATTTTAATATTTTTAATATGCGATACACTTACAATAAAAATAATGTGTAGATGAAGGAATCTTAAATTCTAACATTAGGAAGCATTGTTATGTTTGCTTTTTTTTTTATGGTGTAAATTACAAGTACCCTCATCCGTTTTAATTGTTTGAGACTAATCCTGCTCGCAGCTTCGTCATAGTTTAGATTTCTCACCCCTCTCTAAAGGTGTGTTTAGTGAGAATCGAAACTGAAAATTCTTTCCACAAACTCACTCTGCGTTGCTAACTAAGTCACAACCCATGAGTTATTGTTATGTTTGCTTAGTTGAATAAGTTGGCTCCATTTATAAAAGACTAGCTATAACTGTTGCGTGGCTGTGTTTGAATACATATACATTAAATAAAAGGAGGATCAAGCTTTATGCATGTAACATTCAATCAGTTTAATTTCTACCAATTAAAATTCTCTTTTGCTTTCTGAAAATAGTTAGCAACACAATGTCTCTTTCAAGGGGCACACTTCAAATCAAAACCTACCTCAAGGTAGGCTAACCATGTAACACACTCAATAAATAAATAAATAAGGGTTTTATCAACATCAAATGACCTGGCTGTATTGAGATTTTGAGAAGTCTCATTCATGTTTGCGCACGAGCGCACACACAAACTATATATATATATGGAATAATATCATTTTTAGCTCTTGTATTATACAATTTTTTTTAAATGTGATTCTAGTATTTTGAAAATGTTTAGTGTGATACCCAAGATTAATATTGTTAAATAAGGATGATTTGTTACAAATTAATGAAGTGATTATATATGATATTTTGTGCCACATCAAATTATTATGTCATCAAACTTTAAATGATTTGTACACGTTACAAGAAACGTGACAATAGCATGATTATATAAGTGAATGTTGCAAATTATTTTTTAAATGAAATTTTATTTTTAAAAATAATAAAATAACAACGAAAATTCTTTAGATTTTTTTCTTTTTATTTTTTTTCTTCCTTTCTTTTTTAAGAACACATGTACTATTTTTTTTAAATTAAAATTTTTATGCATGCAAATAAAAGACTTTTCTTTTTGAAAAAAATAAAAGACTTTTCTTTTAACGTTACGTTTTATCTTTTATTAAAAAAATATAATTTTATCGTTCAAAAATAAATAACAAAAAGTTTTAAAAAATAACTTTCTTTTTTTTTTGTTCTTACTTGAGAATTACTTATTAAGCCAAATTTATACAGTAAAACTCCTCTAAATTAATATTCATGGGATTTGGAATTGAATATTAATTTAAATAGGTTATTAATTTGAAAGAGTTTACTAAATTGTTGTTTTGTCTTAGAAAATACATCTATTTAATTTTTTACATTCTTTAAACTCGTTTAATAATTATATGGCATTTAATTTCCTTAAAAGATCTCATTTTGATTGATAAATTCCTTAAACATCTTATTGCGAATATATCTTATATAATATATTTTATATTTTTTTAGTTCTTGAAATAAAAAAATTCTAATATTTTTTATTTATTAAATATTATATAATATATTTTGTCACATCCCGTGACCACATTTTTCACATTTTTCTATACATTTTATACGGTTGGGTTGTCTGTGATACTTTACTTTTCATATTCATTTAACTATTAACTATAAAATTAGTAATATCAATTACATCTCCTATCTTAATTCTTAAGAAAGTAGTACTGAAAGTAAGTCTAAATACAGAAAATAAATGATCATACTTCATATTATAAATCAAGCTGTCGCAATGTCTCCAAATGCGCAGCTCGAAATTCTCAGATGTCAGATCTCACAGTCACCAAAAATCTAAAATGTTAAAATTAGGGAGTGAGCAAACCACGGCTCAGTAAGAGAGTTATATGCAACACTTGATATTCAGCTACCTATATGATGAAAATAAATTTTTCACTTTCTTTAAATCTTCCTAGAGGCTCTAGGCTCACATGTAGGAAGGATACTACAGTTGGCTAGGGATCCGGATGGAGTAAGGCAGGTATTTTGAAATACCTGTCTTGTCTCGGAACCTAGAAGCAACTGTAAAGAGTACTATATTCCTTGTTCTCAAAACGTTGTAATTTTCGTTTTCACAGAGTAAACCGCTTATTTCTTTTCACTTCCATATAATTTAAAGCACGTGACGTTCAATAATAAAACAGTGGTTTCCTTCAGTCGCAAAACTGTAGTTTACTTTCTTTCTCATCAGTACAATAACCATATCTTACAATTCAGTAAAATAGTAATATTCAATGCAGTACCATTCGGTAAAACAGTGTCTTGCAAATCAGTAAAACAGTAGCTTAATACAGTTCAGTCAGTAAACAGTAAACAGTAGCTACCAATTCAGTAAACAGTATACGGTAGCCTTCAGTTTAGTATCATGGAGACCAGGCAACACCCTAAATATATCATGCTATAATATCATCCCAAATAGGGGAAACACATGAGATATATAGCCATAGTCTATGGGGTCCACAGTGTGCACTGATCAGGTGTCCACTAGGGCGTTGATAATAGGATCAGTATCTATCAGCACTAACACGTGACACGTAAGCATGATATGGGGCCTAACAGTCTCAAAATAGTAAACACGTGATATAAACCCCATTTATGAAATAAATTTCACTGAATATAAGTTAAATCAATCCATAAATATTCATAAGGAAAATATTTTCATCTTATGAATAACAATTTATAAAATATTCATACTAGGGTAATCATTCCCGAAAATGTTCTAAATATTATAGAACAGTATAAATCACATTTTCCATATGGTGAAAACAGTTTATAAAATAATCACTGTAAAATATAAAAGCCATAACTGTCCTTTTTCACCGTAAAATATATACGCACACTTTTCCGTGCTTTCTATCAAAAACATGATTTTCAAAGTTATCGGGATTCAAATCAATTATTTTTATGATTTATGGAAAATTAAAATATTTATTTTCCAAATCAACACTCCCATCCCATGTTTTCTCTGTAAACACATGCGAAGACCTTCTAGTCTCAAAATACTGTTTTCCACCTTTAATTACCTTTATGGAATTTTCTATAAACACTTATTTTCACAATTGAACCCATAAAGGTTATTTATAAATTCAAGTGAATATTTGGAGAAATATTATTAAAATATTCACTTTGGTCCTTTTTATTTTTCACCTCGTTTCACGTGAAATATCACCTGTCGGGATAAATTTAGGTGATTTCCTTTTTCACCATTCTCAAAAACATGAATTTTTTAAAATTAATTATCAGTATATTCATGTTTTATGAAAACTAATCGATTTCTCGATTTTCTGTTGGAAATCGTTTCTCGTGATGAAAAATAATTTATTATGATTTTCGGTAATTTTTCCAAATAATTTTCGGCAGTATAACGGCTGCCGATTGGCTAGCCTCCTACACAAAAAATACAGTTTAAATCTCAACCGGTAAATCACCATAATTTTCTAACCAATCATTATTAATAGCATTTATAAAAATTAAATGCATAATTTAAAACATGTGTGCCAAATATTCTTACAGGCTGTACATGTCTCCCTTACCTGTCTCGAGTTGGCGACTGCCTCTCAAAGGTCGCGCCCGTGTTCACCTCTCCTGATTCCATCGTCTCGGTAATCGAGGATGGTTTTTCTGGAAATAAAATTCTAAGCTTTAGAATTTTTTTCATAATTTATTAAAAATCACTCGAAATTAATTTTTCGGAATTCTTACCGAATTTTCGTAATTTTCGAGTTTCTCGAGATTTCTCGTATTTTTCGAAATTTCCAAATTTCAGAAATTTCTCTTTTCTTTCTTTCTTTTCTTTCTTTTTCTCTTCTTTTCTTTTTCTTTTTCCTTTTTCTTTTCTTTTTCTTTTTCTTTTTCTTTTTCCTTTTTCTCCTTTTTCCTTTCCTGGCCAGAACCGGTCAGATCCCCTCATCGTCGGTTCTTCTCCGGCGGCCAGTTCTCCGGTGGTTCAGTGGCCCCTCAGCTGGTCGGCGCCACGGCAAACTTGGATCTGGCCTTTGTTCATCCCGAATCGACGGCACAGCGGCGGATCTACTCGGTTTTGGTTCGATCTCTTCCACCTCTTCGCCCTTCCTCCTCCGCCGTTCTCCGCCTTTCCGATGGCCTCCTACCTCTTCCTCTTCCTCCGTTGGTGCTTCGGTCGCAGTGGCGGTGGTCGAATCGGCCGGCACCGCCACTTTCCCCTTCCTTTTTCCTTCTCGGCTTTCGCCTGTCTTCCCTCCTTCTCTGTTTCTGTTTCTTTCCTTTTCTGTTGCCAGTCGCCTTCTCTTTTAGTCCTCGGCTCGCCGGCGACGTTGGTCCTCTCCTCTCTCCCTCACCGACATTGGTCGGCCTCCGGCTGGGAAGGGGTCGGGGTTGTCCCGATTCCTTCTTGTTTTGTTTTCCTTTTTCTATTTTGTTTTTATTTAATTTATTAATATATAATACATTATATACTATATATTATATATTATACATATAATATCTACCATATATTATACATATAATATTATTATATTATATATATGTATTGTACTATATATATAAAGATATATATTATGTATTACAAAATATATATCTAGTATATATATATGTATATTTATATACTTTAAAATTAAATAACCTTTACATATATATATATATGTTATAATACAACATATATTGTATTTACAATATATATTTTCAAACTTTAATGTAAATTAATATTTACATTTCTCAAATATGTATATACTTATATATACATACAATGTTATATTTAATACATATGTACTATTTAAATTTATACAATAGTGTATATATATATACCTCTGTATATTAATGTATACTATATAGTATTTCAATACATATGTATTTATAAATAAAAATACATTTATATAATTTATAATTATACAAATATATTTCTCTTTCATTTCTCATTTTCTTATTTTATTTGGATTCCAATTTATCCAAATTAAATTTCCTCCATTCTTTATTTTCGATTTAATTTTCCTTTACTCTAATTTCTCAATTTGTCACTTCCTCAATTCCCGAAATTTTCACAATATTCCGATCTCATAATTATATTTATTTATTTCACTGAATTTCCAATATTACTTATTTCCAATAATTGAAAAATTTACGGTTATCACATTCTTCCCACCTTAAGAAATTCGGTCCTCCGAATTTAACTTAAATCAAAAGGTGGTACATTCCGTATACTTATAATTCTTACTCTTTAGATCCTTTTTTTTTTCAGATAGTACTGCCAGCATATTAGCAACATCGTAATCACTTTTAGACCACTACATGTTCCTTTCATCACATACTTATACTCTCGTAAGATTTCTTACCAGTTGGGAGTTATCAATTTCATTTCTCTTTGCACTTAAAAATCAATTCACATTATTTTTCATATCACAGCTAATCTATGCTGTTCATCATCCATTTTTCTCACTCAGTGTCAAGTTGATATAGTTTAAAAACTATCAATTACACATGTCAATCAGTTATATGTAATTATCCCAGTAGCTTTCATATCTCATGCATCTGCTCTCTCAATGTATCTTCAAGCATTTCAATATTACGCTAAGATATTTACATCAGTATGGAGCGATGCTATCAGTACACTTGGGATCTCAATGCCTTTTGCTATTTTCTATTAGTATATGGCAACTCAGAGACTCCCATCACATGTAATGCTGACTAGAACTGTACATATACATTTACACTGTTTCACACTCATTCTTAGACTAAGGCACTAGAGAATCTAGGAGTCCGATAGTGGAATAGTGATTCCATTTGGACAATCAGTCTTTAATCACTTCCACATCATAATATTTCTTTTGGACTCTTTATTGTCCACAATATTCATTTTCTCGTTTATTTCATCAAGGCTGCATCTCACTTGCAGACTTTACTATTGATCATCTCTTATAGAAATAACTAATGAGACCATCATCTTCTCTTCTTGTAGTATGGTCAGTACATCTTTTTTCATAATTTGGATTCTACCATTGAATCCTCCAATTATCCATTTAATCACCACATTATCTAAACAGTTCCACCATTTCTATCATTTCAATGTGGTTATGTGTCTATCATTTTTGTTCCATTTGCCTAACTGGCAGTATACTAATACATGTCTTTCATCTTACTCCTTTGAGTATCATTATTTTCACTTGTCAAGTTTGGCTTGATTTTACATCTGGCCACCATTATGTGATAACCAACATGGAATCACTTTCAGCCTTACTTTCGGGAACTGTTTCATATTTGTGTTCCCTTCTTATCATGTAACTTACCTTCTTATTTCATTTTCATCTTTTTGCTTTCATCATTTTAGTCGGTTTTCTCAAATGGTATGGTACTCTACTGTTAAAATCTTTTAACATTTTGCATACCATCTTTCCTTCCCACTTATCTATTTACTGACTTTAATTTCTCTAATTATGTCTCATTGGTAAAGCAGCTAGTCCCATAACTCTTTTATATATTGGCAGTAGTATCTAGCTAGACTCAATAATTCCGTATCTCAATCATTATCTCTTTATCATAGACAGATTTATTGTCATTCTGTTATTTCGAGATCATCTATCTCAGAAAGAGACACTGTCAAGCCAAGTCTCTTATTCGTCAATCTTAACATAAGTCCACAGTCTCTGAGAGTTTAAAGGATTATATATCATAATGCTGCTCTTATTCCATTTGTATCCTTAACTATTTCTATATCTTATCACTTTATTCTTGTATGAATGCCTTATTCATTAGACTTATGTACCTCCATAGGAACTTGTAAATATTTTATCGAGTTCTAATCATTATTTCATGGACCTCAGTCTCCAACTTTTATCTAATGACGCTTTATACAGATGCTAGTCTTATGAACTCCTCATATATTTTTGATTAGTTCAATAAAGAGTTCGTTTGCATGTAGATGAATACTTGTTCTTTACAAGAACTTTATTAATAATAGGAATTTAATACATCCTTTTAATTCATCTACGTCTCAATATCATCTGTGTTTTTCTCATTTACACTTATACAGATAACTTCATTAACCTCAAATCACACTATATGTATTTCCATCAAACACACCTATACAAGTGAATTTCATTATTCACACATTTTCCAAAGTAGTTGTAAAGCTTGTCGAATTCTTTCTATATTCTTCGATATAAGTTTAAAATTAGGTTTCCATATAACCAATCAAATCAATGTTAGCTTGATTTCTCTAATCTATATAACTCTGAAAAATTTATCGGGATAACATCCGATACTTTCTTTAATCACACATCTTTTATCATTTGGACATTTCATCCTCATGTCATGTCATTTTCACTATATATCCTCAAGGTAGAAACATTTAATATTCAAATCATTTTGAAATATTATCCACCTTGATTTCATTATTTACTCATGTTTCACAGCATATTACTCAAAGTGATTAGTAATGCTGTAACAAGTGTAACCATTTAATTAACCGTACTAATATGGATTTCATTATTTGTACTATTCACTTTCTCAGTCATGTTTTGTAGTCATTTCACTTTTCATAATATCCAACGATCCTGTAATAAACATCCAATTCAATACAATCTTAATTTAGGCCTTTACAATCAATAATCGGGCTAATCATCTTGCGACATTCCACTATACACTTATGGGATCGCACCATGTAAGGCCTCGGCCCATCCGCTGTCTGCCATTACACATCTATACTATCCTCTTTGGTGAGCCCACTAGCCCCCTCAAGGTTTTGTCATGAGGCCTAGCCCGTTCACTAGGCACTCGCAATTCGCGTCCATAATCTAAGTGTAAGTGGAATCAGTAATAGGCATCGTTATATTCATATTACATCCTATATGCCATTAATGACTCCATCACCATCAATGGATTCAAGATTAACTTGTTTTTATCACTATTCATAACTTCGCCCAACATAGGGGCGTTTTCGTTATTTTGACATTTATTTCTTTCTCCTCAGTATACATCTAACTCAGTATCTTATCATCTATGTGCTGATAGTATCCCTTCTCATACTAATATCAGCAATTTAAGATCTTATTTGATTTCGACAGAGAAGTCCGCTGGAATCCAAAATTGGATTATTTTGCTTATAATACAGCTTTACACCATCATTTACTCTGTCAAATCAATCAATTCTAACTCACGATGGTCTATTATGACTCCAGGTAAAATTTTGTAGGCAGGGTTATTTATGTCATTTTTGGCCAAAATTTTCTCTCTTCGAAATACCTTCATCTGGTGATCTTAAGGTCTATTTAATGATGATATTTCATTCCCCTCCTTTATATCATCACTTTCAGGTCTTAGTTCGATCCGGACAGAAAGTACTGGTGAGGCCCTCACCGAGTCCTTTCGGTTCCTTACCGAACAGGCCTTCATTTAGATCATAATATCACCATTTTCTGGTAAATTCTGAGCCTATTATTTCTCTTTAACATCCTTATTTCAAAATTTCTCACTCCCTTCTAAACACTTAATTCAATTTGTAATCATTTATTTTCTCTATGTATTTAGACTGTACAGTACTACAGGGGATGTTAACATTTCGGACACGTTTTCTCTCCAAAAGTATCAACAGACATCAGGCCAACCTTGCTCTGATACCATTAAATCTGTCACATCCTGTGACCACATTTTTCACGTTTTTCTATACATTTTATACGATTGGGCTGTCTGTGATACTTTACTTTTCATATTCATTTAACTATTAACTATAAAATTAGTAATATCAATTACACCCCCTATCTTAATCTTAAGAAAGTAATACTGAAAGTAAGTCTAAATACAAAAAATAAATGATCATACCTCATATTATAAATCAAGCTGTCGCAATGTCTCCAAATGCGCAGCTCGAAATTCTGAGATGTCAGATCTCACAGTCACCGAAAATCTGAAATGTTAAAATTGGGGAGTGAGCAAACCACGGCTCAGTAAGAGAGTTTTATGCAACACTTGATATTCAGCTACCTATATGCTGAAAATAAATTTTTCACTTTCTTTAAATCTTCCTAGAGGCTCTAGGCTCACATGTAGGAAGGGTACTACAGTCGACTAGGGATCCGGATGGAGTAAGGCAGGTATTTTGAAATACCTATCCTGTCCCGGAACCTAGAAGCAACTGTAGAGAGTACTATATTCCTTGTTCTCAAAACGATATAATTTTCGTTTTCACAGAGTAAACCGCTTATTTCTTTTCACTTCCGTATAATTTAAAACACGTGACAGTTCAGTAATAAAATAGTGGTTGCCTTCAGTACAGTTAAAACACATGACAGTACAGTAGTAAAACTGTAGTTTACTTTCTTTCTCATCAGTACAGTAACCATATCTTACAGTTTAGTAAAACAGTAATATTCAATGCAGTACCATTCGGTAAAATAGTATCTTGCAAATAAGTAAAACGGTATCTTGATACGGTTCAGTCAGCAAACAGTAAACAGTAGCCACCTATTCAGTAAACAGTATACGGTAGCCTTCAGTTTAGTATCATGGAGACCAGGCAACACCCTAAATATATCATGCTATAATATCATCCCAAATAGGGGAAACACATGAGATCTATGGCCATAGTCTATGGGGTCCATAGTGTGCACTGATCAGGAGTCCACTGGGACGCTGAAATAGGATCAGTATCTATCAGCACTAACACATGACACGTGAGCATGATATGGGGCCTAACAGTCTCAAAATAGTAAACACGTGATATAAACCTCATTTATGAAATCAATTTCACTGAATATAAGTTCAATCAATCCATAAATATTCATAAGGAAAATATTTTCATCTTATGAATAACAATTTATAAAATATTCATACTAGGGTAATCATTCCCGAAAATGTTCTAAATATTATAGAATAGTATAAATCACATTTTCCATACGGTGAAAATAGTTTACAAAATTATCACTGTAAAATATAAAAGTCATAATTGTCCTTATTCACCGTAAAATATATACGCATACTTTTCCGTGCTTTCTATCAAAAACATGAATTTCAAAGTTATCGAGATTCAAATAAATTATTTTTATGATTTATGGAAAATTAAAATATTTATTTTCCAAATCAACACTCCCCTCCCATATTTTCTCTATAAACACATGCGAAGACCTTCTAGTCTCAAAATACTGTTTTCCACCTTTAATTACCTTTATGGAATTTTCTATAAACACTTATTTTCACAATTGAACCCATAAAGGTTATTTATAAATTCAAGTGAATATTTGGAGAAATATTATTAAAATATTCACTTTGGTCCTTTTCATTTTTCACCTCATTTCACGTGAAATATCATCTATCGGGATAAATTTATGTGATTTCCTTTTTCACCATTCTCAAAAACATGAATATTTTAAAATTAATTATTAGTATATTCATGTTTTATGAAAACTAATCAATTTCTCGATTTTCGTGTTGAAAATCGTTTCTCGTGATGAAAATCATTTATTATGATTTTTGGCAATTTTTTCAATAATTTTCGGCAGTATAACGGCTGCCAATTGGCTAGCCTCCTGCACGAAAAATACAATTTAAATCTCAACCGGTAAATCACCATAATTTTCTAACCAATCATTATTAATAGCATTTATAAAAATTAAATGCATAATTTAAAACATGTGTTCCAAATATCCTTACAGGCTGTACATGTCTCCCTTACTTGTCTCGGGTCGGCGACTGCCTCTCAAAGGTCGCGCCCGTGTTCACCTCTCCTGATTCCATCGTCTCGGTAATCGAGGATGGTTTTTTTGGAAATAAAATTCTAAACTTTAGAATTTTTTCATAATTTATTAAAAATCACTCGAAATTAATTTTTCGGAATTCTTACCAAATTTTCGTAATTTTTGAGTTTCTAAAGATTTCCCTTAATTTTCAAAATTTCCAAATTCCGAAAATTTCTCTTTTTCTCTTTTCTTTTCTTTCTTTTTCTCTTCTTTTCTTTTTCTTTTTCTTTTTCTTTTTCTCCTTTTTCCTTTCCTGGCCGAACCGATTCAGACCAGTCAAATCCCCTCATCGCCGGTTCTTTTTCGACGGTCGTTTCTCCGGCAGTTCAGTGGCCCCTCAGCTGGCCGACGCCACGGCGAACCTGGATCTGGCCTCCGTTCATCCTGAATCGGCGGCACGACGGTGGATCTACTCGGTTTTGGTTCGGCCTCTTCCGCCTCTTCGCCCTTCCTCCTTCGCCATTCTCTGCCTTTTCGGTGGCCTCCTACCTCTTCCTCTTCCTCCGCCGGTGCTTTGGTCGCAGTGGCAGTGGCCGAATCGGCCGGCACCGCCACTTTCCCCTTCCTTTTTCCTTCTCGACTTCTGCCGATCTTCCCTCCTTCTCCGTTTCTGTTTCTTTCCTTTTTTGTCGTCGATCGCCTTCTCTTCCAGTCCTCGGCTCGCAGGCGACGTCGCTCCTCTCCTCTCTCCCTCACCGACATTGGTCGGCCTTCGGCTGGGAAGGGGTCGGGGTTGTCCCGATTCCTTCTTGTTTTGTTTTCCTTTTTCTATTTTGTTTTTATTTAATTTATTAATATATAATACATTATATACTATATATTATATATTATACATATAATATCTACCATATATTATACATATAATATTATTATATTATATATATGTATTGTACTATATATATAAAGATATATATTATGTATTACAAAATATATATCTAGTATATATATATGTATATTTATATACTTTAAAATTAAATAACCTTTACATATATATATATATATATGTTATAATACAACATATATTGTATTTACAATATATATTTTCAAACTTTAATGTAAATTAATATTTACATTTCTCAAATATGTATATACTTATATATACATACAATGTTATATTTAATACATATGTACTATTTAAATTTATACAATAGTATATATATATATACCTCTGTATATTAATATATACTATATAGTATTTCAATACATATGTATTTATATATAAAAATACATTTATACAATTTATAATTATATAAATATATTTCTCTTTCATTTCTCATTTTCTTAATTTAATTTGGATTCCAATTTATCCAAATTAAATTTCCTCCATTCTTTATTTTCGATTTAATTTTCCTTTACTCGAATTTCTCAATTTGTCACTTCCTCAATTCTCGAAATTTTCACAATATTCCGATCTCATAATTATATTTATTTATTTCACTAAATTTCCAATATTACTTATTTCCAATAATTAAAAAATTTACGATTATCACATATTTTGTATTTTTTTATCAAATAATTAATTTATGCGACAATTGCTTGTGCATGCCCCAAAAATAGTTAGCAACACAATATCTCTTTCAAGGGGCACACTTCAGGTCATTATCGAAACGGATTTCTTATGCACTTATTTCAAAATGAAAATCTTACGAAAACAGATAACTAATATAGTTTAGGTAAAAATATATATATAGTTTAGGCAAAAAGCCCAAAATCATTGAAACTAGCATCAAAACAGTTGGTTGACAACCTTTAGGCAAAAGCTTTAAATCACTGAAAATGATGTCAAAATCAATAACTGATAACACTTAGGCAAAAATATCAAATCACTGAAAACGACAAAAAAGCAAATAATTGATAACACTTAGGCAAAAGCTCCAAATCATTGGAACGATAAAGTTTAGGAAAGAATCCCTAATCACTAATACAAATAACGATATCCATCCTAGCTAGTAATGCAGAAATTGTTGCAAGCAACACAAAATCTATGGCCATAGAACACTACTCCAGCCTGTTGCACATTGATCAGTCGATAGTTGGAACCTATTTGTTGGTTTTTTAAACAAGTATGATTCTCTTAGAGCATTAGGCTCAATATGCACATTACACTGATTGTTTAGAGCACAGAGCTTAATAGACGGGTAATAGAACCTAGAGCAATGCTCGATAAGATCAACGTGATCCGAGGGTCAATAGATCTGCCTGCACTCGAAAATGGTGTCGAAAATCTTATTTTGATCGAAATCTTATAGTTCATAAAAACTGATCATGTGAGACCCGATTTTATAACACTGTACACTATACTTTGTAAATTATTAATAGTGGAATTAAATAAAGATTGAATGAATTTCCACTCTCAATTTGGAATTATTGGAATTATAAATTATAAAGTATAGTATGGTGTATAAGAGATGAGACAAATATTGAATCATGAATAGAAAGTATGGTATAGAATGAATGAAGAAAATAAATCAAAAAATTTAGAATGGAAATGTTATTTTCATGGCATAAAATATCAACAAATAAATTTATAAGAGAAAGAAATTATTTATTGTACATGTGATTTATTTTGATTTGAGGAATATACAAAAGAGATTAGGAGTATAATGCAAACCGTGCATTAAAATTTTGCTGCTAGTATACACAATCGGAAGCAGTTTTGTGAGAGAAATTATAGGGGAAAAATGAGATAAATAATATTAGTGAAGAGGATTTATTAATTGGAGATATGGTGGAATATTATTGGATGACTTTATATAGCAAAAGAGGTAAAATGGACCAAGAAAACGTGCAGCCAAGAAAATATGGACTGCACATCACCCATTAGTGTTATAGTACCGATTTTTCCGGTTGGGAATTCAAAGAAATTGTAACCATATTTTTATAGTATAAAATACAATATAAAAAAATACAAAAGAAAAGAGAAATTAAAGATGAACATGAGGTAAATTATCATTGGCTAAAGTCTTCAAAAAGGAGAAGCAAAACATGGTCAAACTGAACAACTAAGGACCCTCCCCACCGTTCCTTTGCTGCAGTTTTTCTTCGCCAATTTAATGCTTATAAGACATAAAAATGATGAGAAAATAGATAAGTAAGAAAGGTGGCAACTTCCTATTGGTCAACTTGAATAAATAGGAGAATAAAAGAAACAAAACTTCAGCAAATTTGATCCTCATCACCGAGTTTCTGTTATTCTACGAGAAGTTTGTTTTGGCTTCATTTTGTGCTCTGTTTTGCATCCAGATTATTCAAGGAAAATTCAACAAATTTTCATACCTTTGATAGCTAATCACTTAACCTTCACCATCAACCCTTTCTCCATCATTTAAATCATCAAAGAAACAAGCAAAAAGGCTGACTTGAGGCATAACACATTCTGCTTTGAGAGAGATCATTCGGTCAAGGTAAGCAAATTAAATTCTTATGGTTTTCTTAATGTTCAATGGTATATTTTTATGTTTTATAACATAATAAACATGGTTATAGGATTGTTTTTACTTAAATCCTATTTGAAGATGGAATTAGAACAAATTTAGATCTTGATATAGATGTGAACAAGCATGAAATCTTGGCAGGAAATTGTATGAGCATGATGAGAAATGATTAATAGAATATAAAGAAAATGAATAGAAAGCTTGGAAAGTTGAGATGGTGAAAGAACCAAAATTTGGTCATGGAAGAGTAGGGTTCGGTTTGGCATGAAAGAATAAGAAAAAGCTATGGTTCATGCAGGAAAATAAGAGGGAAAGGCTCACGTGGACACGCATTGGCCAATTGAAAACAAGGAATTGAGGAAAAAGATTGAAAATCATGAAAGTGGCCATAAAGAGGGATTCGGCCATGACCTTATTTAAGCATGAAAATATGCTGAATTTTTAGGTTAATGGTAGAAAATGACTATAGAAATTAAAAGAGAAAGATTGGAGAAAATAGAACAGAAAAAGAAGTTAAAATGTAGAAGTTGAGTTTTAGCACCAGTATAAATTATACTGATTGTGCTTATATTATGACATTAGTGGCTGCATTTTATGAATACTAGTGGTTTAAAAATAAGAAGAAAAATATTAATAATTTTTTATAAAATTATTCTGCAGTCGGGAGTTACGAGTTTCGGTAAACGTAATCGGGAAGCTCGGCTTCGTAAGACAGGTAAGAGGGAAGTGTGTGAGTTGTAGTGATATAATGAATTACATGTATTCTTGAGCTAAATTTTAAGAGAATATTGGAAGCATGATTTGGTTTGAAACGTGCAAAATTGTGGTTGATAAGTTGGGTTATATACAGTGAATTGTGTGCAGGAGGCTAGGAATCCGTAGCCGTTATGCTATCAGAAAATTTCCAAAAGTATTCTAAAATATTATAAAATATTTTAGATGCATGAAATGATTTAAATGGGAAATTTTGAATATAATTTCCACCAATTTTCCATAAATTGGAAATTATGAGAAAGTTATAAAATTAAATATTCATGTTTTATATTTTCATTAAAGTGAGAAATTAATTATGTTTTATATGATATTAAATATTCAAAATGAATATTTGTTGTGTTTTCACTTAATACATGAATATTTACCGACTGATTTACGGTATGTGGAAATGAGAAATAAATACCTTTTTGGAAATAATTACTTAGATTTAATTCATGAGATTTCCTTAAAGGCATTTTTATGGGAAAAGAAATGATTTTATACCTTTATGGAACTAAATACTGATCTTATTTATTTTATAAATTCCATAAAGGTGATGATATATGAAAATGTGAGAGCCTTATGGATAAACATGAAATATTTCAAATTATCTTGAATAAGATCCATAAAGGCTGTAGTACGGCTTTTATACTGTTTTGAGACTTAGGCCCCGAGATTAATGCTTACTACTATGACTGTTACTGTCACGTGGCTGATTGACCCGCCAGTCATCAGCGGTCCCGAATGTCAGCTAGCAAGTGTGCACCGAGGATCCCCTATAGATCAGGGCCATAGATCTCACTGTATACTGTTACTGTGTCCTTTAGTGGACGATGATAGCATGATATGATGTAGGGTGATGCCTAGTCTCAACTTACTGATTTCTGTTTACTGAAGGGATTTACTGAATCTTACTGTACTGCACTGTGAATACCGTTTACTAAACTAGACCATATTGAATATTGTTTACTGAACTGAACCATACCGAAATAATAATTTACTGAACTATACTGCACTGGGAAATATTGTTTTACTAAATTGTACCGTACTGATAAATACTGTTTACTGAACTGTATCGTATTGATTACTATTTACTGAACCGCACTGACAGCCACTGTTTATTGGAAAAGGATATTATGAAAATTATTTCTAATATAGAAATAATTACTGAACTGTTTATCCAACTATTTTGGATATTTACAAACTACTGTACTGAAAGTGACTGATTACTGTTTCTATAATTTTATATCTACACTGTTTGATCACTGAAACTGTCACGTGTTTTGAACTGTTATTGACATGGTGGAAATTAAATGATTTATTCCATTTAGATTTATGGAAAAATAAATATTTTCCAGCATATAGATTTCATTGTATCAAGCAACATACAACTCCTTTACTAAGCACGTGGTTTGCTCACCTCCTTATCTTTCAACTTTTCAGATTTAATCGCAAGGATTATCTTGATGACTTTCTCGGATAAATATAGCTGCGAATAGCACACTGAGGCAAAGGGCGTTGAAATTTAAAGGTATAGTCAATTCTCTTATATATTCAGACACATGTATACAGTACTACTTTATGACAAAATAGAAACAGGGGATGTAAAGTGTATGGAATATTGTAAAAATATATATTACGAATTAATTAAATAAATAAATGTTTATCATTTATTACTGTATTATACAAGTGTTAAAAGCATCATATACAGTCCAACCGTAAAATTATGTGTAAAATATGTTATTTACCGTACTGTGAACTGTTATAGATTTAATGATATCAGAGTAAGGTTGGCCTAATGTCTGTTGATGCCTTTAGAACAGAAAGTATTGAAAATGATTAACATCCCCTATAGTACTGTACAGTCTGAATGAATAGAGGAATCAAGTGACTGTAAATTTGGTTAAGTGTCTAAAATGGTGTAAAAGTTTACGAATCAAGGGTTACAAAAAAAAGGAATTGTATTCCGAAAATTTTACATGAAATAGGTGATCTTATAGTCTTAATGGAGGTCTATTCGGTAAGGTACACAGAGGAACTCGATGAGAGCCCCACCAGGACTTCTCTGTCTAAATCGAACTAAGACCCTGAAATGGTGATATTAGAGTGGAATGGGATATCATTAGTCAGTAGATCTTAAGATCGCCTGTTTAAAAGTATCTTGAAGAGAGAGAAATAAACTGGGAAATGACAAATATGCCCTATATTGAAATAATGCCTCTGAATCACAGTTGACTAAATTGATTTGGAATTGATTGACGGTGATAGAGTAACTGATGGTGTAAAGAATATATTACATGTTTAACGGTCCCTACTGTGAGCCCTCTTATACTGTGATGAGTAATGCGACCCGGAGTGTATACTGTGGGAGGTTGCGAGATAGTCGGCCCTATTATGGATTCTTAGGGCCTGAATTAAAAGTGAAAAGACGGGGTATTTGGTTAGGGATTATTAGATATTATGAAAAGTAATACACTTACTGAGTGTGATTAAATAAGTGAAAACATATATAAGTAAATTGATGTGAAAAATATGTTAAAAGATTTGAAAGTTATATGTAAGTGTTTTGAGGATACATAGTGGATTTGCAGGATGTAAATAATGAAACATCCAAGATGATATGAGGTTATGATTTAAAAGTTACTGGGTGAATTTCTAAATAAATTTTCGGAGTAAGGTGGATTCGAGAGATTATTGACTCGATTCACAACATGGAATCTATTTATAAGCTCTTACCAGAGAACATAAAAGAGTCTAAAGATCTTAAGAAATTACTCTAGAGATTAATGACTAATGAACCCATCTGTATTAGAGTAACTGGTGAAAACACAGATGATATGGTTCGAAAGAATAAGCATAGCTTATGATTGTATACTAAATTCCGAGTATTCAACAGTATTATTATTGAGAATAAATATGCACTTGTTCAGGATTGATGTTTTACTTGATCTACTCAATGATGTATGTAGAGTTTTAAAATCAATCTTTGAACAAGATGTTATCAGGTAAAAAGCTTATAGACAGATGTTTATAGTATGATGTTCAGAACTCGGTATAACTCCTACGAGTCCTTCGTGGTACTTAAGAAATTTATGAAATATCATGTGACGTATATGGAATTAATGATTGAAATATTTCAATCATATATGGATAAATTATAATGGCATGAAACCATGAGATATGAATATGTATATTTGTTTAAAGAATATAAGCAATATCCTTGATTAATTCCACAACTTCCGGAAACCGAATAAAATAAATGATTGGTTGAGAAGGTTGTGGAATCAGCTGCTTTACTAATATGATATATACATGTGAGAAAATTAAATGGGAGTGGATGAATATGTGGGAGTATAGTATATAAAAATGTTAAAAGGTTTTAACGGAAGAGTACTATACCATTTGGAAAAGCAACTGAAGTGATAAATATGCAAGGATAAAAATGCATAAAAAGACAAGTCATATAATGATAAGGGAACATGAATTATGAGATAGTTCCCAAATCTAAGATTGAATGTGATTTCCTCTTACTATCAGATGGTTATGGCTAGATTTAAGAATCGAGCCAGACTTAACAAATGAAATTAGTTATACTCAGAGGAGTACATACATGAGTACTGCCAGTCATGTAAATGGATATATATATATATATATATTGAAATTGTGAAATTGTATAAATAATGTTAAGACGAAATTGGTATTTTGATAATTTCAATTACAGAATGTGATTGTGAAAAGATTACTTCCTCAGGTACATTATACTATTAGGTGATATTACATATACCATGAGAATGAGGGATGTAATGATAACTTTATATGAAAAGAGATATTGAGGAAAATTATTACCTAATGCCTCATTCATTGTAAGTGAGGGTTAATATTAAGTTTTGCAAGTGAAGTGCAACCTTAACTAAATTAATGTGAAATTGAGTATTGTGAGATAATAAAGAATCCGAAAGAACCATGATGTCATAGAAGTGACTATAGATTGATTGACCAAATTGATTCACTTCTACATCATCAAGTTCTTGATCTCTTGAGTGCCCTAGTCGATATATATCGGTGAAACGGTGAGAATGTATGTGAAGTTCCAGTGAGCGAGTACATGTGATATGGATCCCTGATTTGCCATATGCTTTTAAAAGAATGGCAAAAGGCTTTGGGATTCCAAATTTATTATCAGCACCGCTTCTTATAGATGTAAATATCTGAGTACATTGAGTAAATGCTCAATGATATATTGAGAGCGAGTGCACTGGATTTAAAAAGCTACTGGGACAATTACATACGATTGATTAAAATTGTTTAAATAATAATCACCAAATTATTGTCGACTTGGCACCAAATGAGATAATCAGTGATAAATAGTGTGAATGATTTACTGTATGAAAAGAAGTGAAAATTGTTAACTCCCAAAGATGATAAATAAATTCAGGGAGTATAAATTGATTGTGCAAGAGGAAACGTATAGTTATAGGAAAAATCGAAGGACCCGCAAAGGGTATAATGCTATCTGGATAATTGTGGATAGATTGACTAAGTCTGCTCATTCCTTGGCTATGAAATCTACTGATCTAATTAGTGCCTTAGCCGATTTACATGTCAGGGAGATAGTGAGGTTACATGGTATTCCAGTGAGCATCACATCTGACAGGGAGTCGCACTTCGCATCTCATTTTTTAGAGAGATTTCAGGAGGCCATGGGATCCCAACTGAGTTTTAGTACCGCATTTCATCCGTAGACTGACGGACAATCCGAGCGTATGATACAGACGCTCGAGGATATGTGGTGAGCGTGTGCACTTGATTTTAGAGGCTCCTGGGACGATCATTTACCCTGACCGAGTTTACTTATAATAATAGCTAACAAGTGACTATTGGCATGGCACCTTATGAAATTATATATGGCAGATGATATCGATCCATGATAGCATGGGAAAAAAAAGTGGAAGACCGTAAGTTCTTAGCTCCTTATATGGTTGAGCAGATTCCCAAGATATACGGGTGATAATATATTTTGAAGGTCTTACCCTCTAAAGGCATAATGAGATTCGGGAAGAGAGGAAAGTTGAGTCCTCGATACATTAGACCTTTTGAGATCTTAGATCCCGTGAGAGACGTGGCATATCGGTTAGCACTACCACCAGAGTTGTTAGGAGTGCATAATGTATTCCACGTCTCGATGTTAAGAAAGTACCATCCAGAACCTTCTCACGTAATTCGACATGAGCCACAGGAGATCACAGAGGATATGAGTTACGTTGAGAGACCAGTACAGATCTTGGATAGGAAGAATAAAGTACTGCAATATGAGATGATTCTTTTGGTTAAGGTGCTCTGGCAGTATCACATTGATTCCTTTTGTTAGAGAGCCTTATGCGTGAGAGGTATCCAGAGCTCTTTCAGTGACAGGTCTTGGTGAAATTTGGAGGACCAAATTTTTTTAGGTGTAGAGAAAATGTGAGACCCGATTTTATAACACTGTACACTATACTTTGTAAATTATTGATAGTGGAATTAAATAAAGATTGAATGAATTTCCACTCTCAATTTGGAATTATTGGAATTATAAATTATAAAGTATAGTATGTTGTATAAGAGATGAGACAACTATTGAATGATGAATAGAAAGTATGGTATGGAATAAAGGAAGAAAAGAAATCAGAAAATTTAAAATGGAAGTGTTATTTTATGGCATAAAATATCAACAAATAAATTTATAAGAGAAAGAAATTATTTATTGTGCATGTGATTTATTTTGATTTGAGGAATACACAAAAGAGATGAGGAGTATAATGCAAACCGTGCATTAAAATTTTGCTGCTAGTATACACGGTCGGAAGCAGTTTTGTGAGACAAATTATGGGGGAAAAATGAGATAAATAATATTGGTGAAGAGGATTTATTAATTGGAGATATGGTGGAATATTATTGGATGACTTTATATAGCAAAAGAGGTAAATGGACCAAGAAAACGTGCAGCCAAGAAAAGATAGACTGCACGTCACCCATTACTACCATAGTACTGATTTTTTCGGTTAGGAATTCAAAGAAATTTTAACCATATTTTTATAGTATAAAATACAATATTAAAAAATACAAAAGAAAAGAGAAATTAAAGATGAACATGAGGTACATTATCATTGGCTGAAGTCTTCAAAAAGGAGAAGCAAAACATGGTCAAACCGAACAGCTAAGGACCCTACCGGCCGTTCCTTTGCTGCAGTTTTTCTTCACCAATTTAATGCTTATAAGACATAAAAATGATGAGAAAATAGATAAGTGAGAAAGGTGACAACTTCCTATTGGTCATCTTGAATAAATAGGAGAATAAAAGAAACAAAACTTCATCAAAATTTGATCCTCATCACCGAGTTTCTGCTATTCTACGAGAAGTCTGTTTTGGCTTCGTTTTGTGCTCTGTTTTGCATCCAGATTATTCAAGGAAAATTCAACAAATTTTCATACCTTTGATAGCTAATCACTTAACCTTCACCATCAACCCTTTCTCCATCATTTAAATCATCAAAGAAACAAGCAAAGAGGCTAACTTGAGGCAGAACACATTCTGTTTTGAGAGAGATCATTCGGTCAAAGTAAGCAAATTAAATTCTTATGGTTTTCTTGATGTTCAATGGTATATTTTTATGTTTTATAACACAATAAACATGGTTATGGGATTGTTTTTACTTAAACCTATTTGAAGATGGAATTAGAACAAATTTAGATCTTGATATAGATGTGAACAAGCATGAAATCTTGGCATGAAATTGTATGAGCATGATAAGAAATGATTAATAGAATATAAAGAAAATGAATAGAAAGCTTGGAAAGTTGAGATGGTGAAAGAACCAAAATTTGGTCATGGAAGAGGAGGGTTCGGTTTGGCATGAAAGAATAAGGAAAAGCTATGGTTCATGTAGGAAAATAAGAGGGAAAGGCTCACGTGGACAAGCACTGGCCAATTGAAAACAAGAAATTGAGGAAAAAGATTGAAAATCATGAAAGTAGCCATAAAGAGGGATTCGGCCATGACCTTATTTAAGCATGAAAATATGCTGAATTTTTGGGTTAATGATAGAAAATGACTATAGAAATTAAAAGAGAAAGATTGGTGAAAATAGAACAGAAAAAGAAGTTAGAATGTGGAAGTTGAGTTTCAGCACCAGTATAAATTATATTGATTGTTCTATATTATGACATTAATGGCTGCATTTTATGAATACTAGTGGTTTAAAAATAAGAAGAAAAATATTAATAATTTTTGATAAAATTACTTTGTAGCCGGGAGTTACGAGTTTTGGTAAACGTAACCAGGAAGCTCGGCTTCGTAAGACAGGTAAGGGGGAAGTGTGTGAGTTGTAGTGATATAATGAATTGCATGTATTCTTGAGCTAAATTTTAAGAGAATATTGGAAGCATGATTTGGTTTGAAACATGCAAAATTGTGGTTGATAATCTGGGTTATATACTATGAATTGTGTGCAAGAGGTTAGGAATCCGCAGCCGTTATGCTGTCGAAAAATTTCCAAAAGTATTCTAAAATATTAAAAAATATTTTAGATGCATGAAATGATTTAAATGGGAAATTTTGAATATAATTTCCACCAATTTTCCATAAATATTCATGTTTTATATTTTCATTAAAGTGAGAAATTAATTATGTTTTATATGATATTAAATATTCAAAATGAATATTTATTGTGTTCTCACTTAATACATGAATATTTACCAACTGATTTACGGTATGTGAAAATGAGAAATAAATACCTTTTTGAAAATAATTACTTAAATAAATGATTTAATTCATGGGATTTCCTTTAAGGTATTTTTATGGAAAAAGAAATGATTTTATGCCATTATGGAACTAAATACTGATCTTATTTATTTTATAAATTCCATAAAGGTGATGATATATGAAAATGTGAGAGGCTTATGGATAAACATGAAATATTTCAAATTATTTTGAATAAGATCCATAAAGGCTGTGGTACGGTTTTTATACTGTTTTGAGACTTAGGCCTTGAGATTCATGCTTACTATTGTTACTGTTACTGTCACGTGGCTGATTGACTTGCCAGTCATCAGCGGTCCTGGATGTCACCTGGCAAGTGTACACCGAGGATCCCTTATAGATCATGGCCATAGATCTCACTGTATACCGTTACTGTGTCCCTTCGGGATGATCATTGTGTCCTTTAGTGGACGATGATAGCGTGATATGATATAGGGTGATGCCTAGTCTCAACTTACTGATTTCTGTTTACTGAGGGGATTGACTGAATCCTGTTTTACTGTACTGCACTGTGAATACTGTTTATAGAACTGGACCATACTGAATACTGTTTACTGAACTGAACCATACCAAAATACTATTTACTGAACTATACTGCACTGGGAAATACTGTTTTACTGAATTGTACCGTATTGAGAAATACTGTTTACTAAACTGTATTGTACTGATTACTGTTTACTGAACTGCATTGACAGTAACTGTTTATTGGAAAAGGATATTATGAAAATTATTTCTAATATAGAAATAATTTCTGAACTATTTATCCAACGATTTTGGACATTTGCAAACTACTATACTGAAAGTGACTAATTATTGTTTCTACAGTTTTATATCTACAGTTCATTGTACTATTTGATCACTGAAACTGTCACATGTTTTGACTGTTACTAACGTGGTGGAAATTAAATGATTTATTCAATTTAGATTTATGGAAAAATAAATATTTTTCAACATATAGATTTCATTGTATCAAGCAACATACGACTCTTTTATTGAGCACGTGTTTCGCTCACCCCTTTATCTTTCAACTTTCCAGATTTAATCGCAAGGATTATCTTGATGACTTTCTCAGATTAAAATAGCTACGAATAGCACATTGAGGCAAAGAGCGTTGAAATTTAAAGTTACAGTTAATTCTCTTATATATTCGACACATGTATACAATACTACTTTATGACAAAATAGAAATAGGGGATGTAAAGTGTATGAAATATTGTAAAAATTTTATATTCCGAATTAATTAAATAAATAAATGTTTATAATTTATTACTGTATTGTACAAGTGTTAAAAGCATCACAGACAGCCCAATCATAAAATTGTGTGTAAAATATGTTATTTGTCATATTGTGGACTGTTACAAATCACTTATCAAAACTTAACAAAAATGAAATGTCAGTATAACAAATTTGAAAATTTGTGATGATTTTTTTGAGTGACGCATAATATTGCTCACGCAAGGTACGTCATATATGACATATACTATAATTCGTCACATTTCTCTACAATTTTGGTATTTTATATGAAGGTGTATAAAATTGTCACAGGACAATGTCACTAAATATTTAGCAATAAATTTTACCATCAAATATATTTGGTTGGAAATTTTTGGGACGTTTTATGATTTTTGTGACATTTTTGTTTTTGTCATAAAATAAACACTTTATTCGTGACAAATTGCAAAATGTCTCATTTTGTAAAAGCATCACTAAATATTTGGCACCAAATTTTACCGCCAAATAGAAATTGTGAAATTTTTTTTGTGACGTTTGTGTTTTCATCACGCAAAGTATATCATACATGACGGATATTAATATTTGTCATGTTTTTCTATTGCTTTGATATATAAATATGACGATATATAAAAGTGTCACATGATAGCGTTACTAAATATTTGGTACCAAATTTTACCACCACATATAAATGGGGGGAAAATCTTAAGTGACTTTTTCTACTTTTTTAGTGACATTTGTGTTTTCGTCATAACGTGAATATTTTATATGTGACGAATTGCATACCGTCTCGTTTTCTAATAGCATCACGAAATATTTGGTACCAAATTTTATCGCCAAATATAAATGGTGAGAAATTTTTCGATGTTGTATGCTAATTTTTTGTGACGTTTCTGTTTTTGTCATAAAGTAAATAGTTTATATGTGACGAAATGCATAGCGTCTCGTCTTGTAATATTATAAGTAAATATTTTGTGCCAAAATTTACTACAAAATATAAATGACCGGAATTCTTTTGGTAACACTTTCTGATTTTTGGTGACATTTGTTGTTTCATCATAAAGTGAAAACTTCATATGTGACGAATTGCACAATGTCTCTTTTTCTAATAGTATAACTATATATTTGGTGTGGAATTTTACCACTAGATATAATTGGTATATAAATTTTCTCATGACATTTTTTTAATTTTTGATGACATTTAAGTTATCGTCATAAAGTAAACAATTCATATGAGACGAACTGTATAGCGACTCATTATGTAAAAAAAAAAATTTAATTAGATGTCACTATTATGAATTTGTATTATTAATAAAAATTTTGATTTGTTATTGATTTTGAGCAAATATGGTGACGCACATATGTGTCACCAAAAGACAATTATTAATGATAATATAATATTGTCATAAAAATATTTGGTAATATATGACAATATGAGTAATAGGAATTTCTAAATACAGCTTACCTTTTCACTAATCACACCCTCTTTGCTAAACACAACCTACCCTTCCCTAATTTTTTCTAAACACAACCTATCTAATATAAATTTTACCCAAAATACCCTCTCCATTCCATACAACCTACACACTTCTTTTCCTTTCTCATTTCTTTTGTTTTCTGTTTTCCATTCTCTTCAATTTCCCTAAATTTTTGAGTAATCAGTAGTAATTCAGTGTTCCTTCATCAATTGTAAGGTAATATCCTCTATATTATTACATGTATTTGTGAATTTTTTATGTTTCTAGTGAATTTTTGACGTTAGGGTTTGGGATTGGTGGTTTTGGGTTTTTTTTTAGCCTCACAGTAGGGAAAAGTCGTGAGGCTTTCAAGCCTCACGACAAAGAGAAGCCATGAGGCTCAAAAGTCTCACGACTTCTCCCTATCGTAAGGCTTTTTTAAAATTTTTATTATTAAATAATAATTAGTTTTTATTATTAAAAATTAGTCTTGTATGTTGTAATGCACTAGAAGAACATTGAATGTTGTTATGTTGATATGTTGAATGAAAATATGAAACCCATGTTTGGTTCTGTAATTGTTTAATTGTAGGTACAATTGTGTGTTTTTACAGATGGCATGTGCACGAGGAGTTGGGTCATCACGTTATCATAGTTGTTCCTCTTTCAACTGTATCTTAAAGGAGGCAACACGTTGCATCTGAGAAGAGTCGACGCGTTGCATCCATGGCAGCAGGTGACCAGGCCATGCAACCAGAGATTGTACCTGTTGATGCAGCTGTCAAGAAGACGTAGTAGGTGCCTGTATCTGATGAGGTAGCTACTGCCAAGAAGACGCAGCATGTCAATACTTCTAGTGAGGCAACAGGTGCCCGTATCTGATGAGGTAGATGCTGCTCAGGATATGCATCAAGCCAGTAATTTTGGTTAGGGAGTTGGTACTAGTGGTCTAGTTGATGTATCCCTCTTGAGGAGCTTCGGATCTTATGTTGCTGCAGCTATTTGGCAGGAAAAGGTATATTTTGAAAGTTATTATGTATTTATTGCTATGAAAATTATACTTAATTATATACTAATTATTTATTTGTTTTAATATAGGAACGAGGAGAGAATAAAGTTATTAATCATAGTTCGAAAGTTGGTACATGGTCGTTAGGTATGAGTTGGTCACATATTCGGGCAATCATCCAGCGATTAGGGCTGGCTTCATTATTGGACTATAGTTAGTTGATGTGCAACAAGACCATCATTTCTGCATTTACTAAGAGGTGGTAGCTAGAGGCCAACACGTTTCACATGTTGTTTAAAGAGATGACAATCACTCTAGATAATGTGTCTACGTTACTTGGCATTCCTTTGGTTGGTCAGATTATATCATTTGCTAGTGTCACCATTGATGAGGCAAACGAGATGCTAGTGCGTCTGCTTAGCATCGACACAGAGAAGGCATGTGCAGAGACCGCCGCCTCTCGAGGACCACAGGCTAGGTTGCAATGGTTACGCGATACATTCTTTGGTGTGACTGACTCAAATGACGAGGAGCATATAAAGTACGCAGCTCGCACATTCTTGTTATTTTTACTTTGTTACACTCTTTTTGTTAATAAGAGTGCAACCAAAGTGTCGGTTGCATATTTATCATTTTTTGAGGATCTGACGGCCATTGGCCAATTTGCATAGGCTGCAGCTTGTCTTGTGTACACGTACATACAGCTAGGTATTGCCAGTAGGTCCAACTGCCATTCGATAACTAGCTACATGACACTGTTGCAAGTATTTATTTAATAAATTTCATATTGTTTTGTTTAATATTTAATAAATTATGCTTTTATTATAAATGTTGCTTTTGTTTAATGCAGACATGGATTTACGAGCATTTTCCCTCGTTAGATCTAGTATAGGATTTGTCATACAGACAAGGGTTGCCAAGGCCTGTAAATGGAAGCCACTTAGTTGCAATTTGCAACTTCGGATACTAAGGGAGCAACTTGATGGCCTCAGCTATCACTAGGCCTGCTAGGATCCGTACGCAAATATCAAAGCTCATTATCTTTTGCCGTAGATTACTTACTTTTTCGAATGTATTAAGTTTGATTAGATTGTGGAGCCTTACCATCCGAATAGAGTTCTTTGGTAGTGCGATTTTGTATAAACCATTCTACATCCACCTCTCACCCCATATCACGAGGAATGAAGTTCGAGGCTAGTAAACTATGACGTGCGGTATCCCTTTTAGCAAGGATACTGGGATATGTGAGATTGTTATTTGCTCACTGATGAGAGGAAAGATGTAAGAGCCATGTATTCTGTTACTGTTATACATGTAGGGCTACTCACCACTATTCAATTCTTGTGTATTTCGCAAGTACAACGGGATAAAGTAAGGTAGGCCCCACAGGCTCTATATGCCCGAATGGATGTGAGATTGGACAAATACTGTACGAAGGGTCAAATATGCTCAAGGCAAGAATTTGGAACTTAAAATCCTTTGTTTAAGTTATTTTAATAAGTGTGCCAACAAATTAAAAAATAACAATTAAGGACATAGCCCATTTGAACTTTCATAAATAATGGACAAACTAAATTGACTTTTAACCTACTGATTGAAGTATGATAATCCATGTATAAATAAGTTCCAGTCTATGCCAATAGATCGATCGAATCGGTGGTGAAAAAGAAATTTACACGATTGGCCCGATAGGGGTATTTTCGTAATTTCACCCTTACGATCAGTCAAACCTTAATAAAACCCCATCCATTCATTAAATTACATTCAATTATAATATTTAGTGGTGAAATAAAATATTTTGGAGTTAAATTGGATGGTTAGAAAAATTATAAAAGTTTAAGGGCAAAATTGTCCAAAATTCTCATAACTAAGGGCATTTTGATCATTTTACCATTACATGAACCTTCTAAAATTCTCTACGTCAGTCAGTCACTTCCCTCATCTTCAACCTCACGCCACTCATCACCATAGCCAAAGCTTGACAAAAATTAAAATCTCACAAAAACACCACTTAAATCACATTAAATCACAAAAATTTCTTTTACAAAGTTGTTCTAAATTCAATCCTCTACAAGCCCATAGCCATATCTTATTGTAAAATTGACAAAATCAAGAGGAAAGAGTTCCCATAGATTTCGGCCAAGGTAAGACATTTTCATGCTCGTGATCTCTTTAAGTTCTAATGTTAGAAAATGATGAATTCAAGTGTGTTAAGCATGATTTTAGTGTTGGATTGAATCAAAACTCTCTAAATCACTTCCCTAGGGTTTTGGCCATGATGAAGAACATGTGGAATTTTATGTTTTGATGCATGAAAATGGTGTAGGAAGAATGGAAATTAAGGATAAGCATGAAACTAGAATGTAATTGTTGAAAAACCATGGAATCCTTCACGAGTACCATTTGGCCATAGCTATGGGAGAGTGGTTTAGTGCTCAATTTGATGAATTCTAGGTTCCATGAGACTGTATAAATTAAGAGGAGACTGTTGCTGAAGTTAGAATTTAAATCGAAGTTGATTAAGGCAAAGTGTGTTTTAACACAAGTATAAATTACATTGAGTTTAATGATCACTGTGGACAATGTGGTAGATTTCAATAAGGAAAAATTTATTAGAATTGAATTATGGTGAATAATGGTCGTTGGCATAATGTTTTGCAGCCCGTGAGTGAAGAATTGTCCAGTGGTGCTATCAGCAAGTCGTAGAAAAAAGACATGTAAAGGATAAGTGTGGAAGCTATAAGGATATGGTTTGGAAATCAATTGCTTTGGAATTAATGAAATTTTGGACACTGGCTAGTATGTAAACTGTATTTTCGATACAAAAGGGCTAGGTTAGAAACAACCGTTATACTGCCGAAAATTATAGAAATTCTATGAAATTATCTTTAATATTCTTAAATATTAGAAATAAATAAATTTCTAAGTGATTCTCATGTTATTTATTAAAATTGCATATTTTTATTATTTACCAAAAAACAATATTTAAATATTCATGTTAATGAATTTCACGTACGTGAAGGTATCAGCATATGCTTATAACTGTTCTACAGATAAATAGAATCTTTTTAGGAAAGAATACCATTGTGTGAATATTTTTTGAATTTTTATTTCGGAATTGATTATATTTTTTCATATATATATTTATGAACTAACTGGAGATATTATCACTAAATTGATTTCATAAATGGTGTTTCTACTGTATATAAACTGTTTTAAGACTGTTAGGCCCCATATCATGCTGACTATTACTGTTACTGTTGCTGATAGACCCACCAAGTTTTTAGCTTTTACAGTTGTCACCTAGCAAGCGTACACTATGGACCACTGTGACTATGGCCATATGTCATACTGTTATTGTTTCTCCCTTCTTGGGATATTATTATGGCATGATATTCATTGGTTGTTGCCCGGTCTTCACTGTATTGTAGTATTTACTAAACTAAAAATATTATTGGTACTGAGATGAATGTTTTAGCTATTGACAGTAAACTATTACTGTACTGTTTACTGGATTTCTATACTAAAGTATTTTTAATTAAAGTGTTTATATATTATTATATATATATATATATATATTGCAAAATGCATGAATTGTTTTCAATTGATTTAAACCGATTACATGTGTCATCTTCAACTAATTATTCCCTATAGTCACTTTTAGGGACCAGGACACAACAGATACTTCAAAATACCTCTCATACTCCATCCAATTTCCTAGCCAACTATAGTATCCTTCCTTATTTATACCTTAGTATAATATTAGGAATTAAAACGTTTTATGCATATAGATTTTATAGTATCAGTCTTGCATACGATTCTCTTACTGAGCACGTTAGCTCACCCCTTATTTTTTCACTCCACGGATTATATATAGTGACATATTGATATACCATTCCACGAATTTGGCTGTGCTTACAATACCTTGAGGCAACAGTGATCGGATCTTGGAGGTATATTTTATCTCTTTATATGTTCAGACTTGTTATGTATAGTACTATATTTTGTATAACTATGTACAGGGGATGTAAAACTTATGGAAAATACTGGAAATAATATTTTATTGTAAATATTGATATCAATTATAAATAGAATTACATATTTAAAAAGTGTATTATTGTTAAAGTGAGTGTGATAAAAGCATCACAGACAACCCAACCAATTTACTGTGTGTATGAATATGGATAATTACGATATATAACATATCGTTACGTTTAATTGGTATCAGAGTAAGGCTAGTCTGATGTATGTCGGTGTCTTTGTATCTAAATAAGAGTACATCACCTGTAGTACTGTATAGTCTGAATGTATAAATAATTCAAGTGACTGAAAATCATTTTAATAAATTATGCTTTTATTATAAATGTTGCGTTTGTTTTAATGCAGACATGGATTTACGAGCATTTTCCCTCGTTAGATCTAGTATAGGATTTGCCATACAGACAAGGGTTGCCAAGGCCTGTAAATGGAAGCCACTTAGTTGCAATTTGCAGCTTCGGATACTAAGGGAGCAACTTGATGGCCTCAGCTATCACTAGGCCTGCTGGGATTCGTACACAAATATTAAAGCTCATTATCTTTTGTCGTAGATTACTTACTTTTTCGAATGTATTAAGTTTGATCAGATTGTCAAGCCTTACCATCTGAATAGAGTTCTTTGGCAGTGCGATTTTGTATAAACCATTCCACATCCACTTCTCACCCCTTATCACGAAGAATGAAGTTCGAGGCCAGTAAACTATGACGTGCGGTATCCCTTTTAGTAAGGATACTGGGATATGTGAGATTGTTATTTGCTCACCGATGAGAGGAAAGATGTAAGAGCCATGTATTCTGTTACTGCTATACATGTAGGGCTACTCACCACTGTTCAATTCTTGTGTATTTCACAAGTACAACGGGATACAATAAGGTAGGCCCCACAGGCTTTATAGTGCCCGAATGGATGTGAGACTGGACAAATACTGTACGAAGGGTCAAATAAGCTTAAGGCAAGAATTTGGAACTTAAAATCCTTTGTTTAAGTTATTTTAGGAAGTGTGCCAACAAATTAGAAAATAACAATTAAGGACATAACCTATTTGAACTTTCGTAAATAATGGTCAAACTAAATTGACTTTTAACCTACTGACTGAAGTATGATAATCTATGTATAAATAAGTTCTAGTCTATTTCAATAGATAGATCGAATGGATGGTGAAAAAGAAATTTACACGATTGGCCCGATAGGGGTATTTTCATAATTTCACCCTTACAATCAGTCAAACCTTAATAAAACCTCATCCATTCATTAAATTATATTCAATTATAATATTTAGTGATGAAATAAAATATTTTGGAGTTAAATTGGATAGTTAGAAAAATTATAAAAGTTTAAGGGCAAAATTGTCCAAAATTCTCAAAACCAAGGGCATTTTGATCATTTTACTTTTACATGAACCTTCTAAAATTCTCTATGTCAGTCGATCACTTCCCTCATCTTCAACCTCACGCCACTCATCACCATAGCCAAAGCTTGACAAAAATTAAAATCTCACAAAAACACCACTTAAATACATTAAATCACAAAAATTTCTTTTACAAAGTTGTTCTAAATTCAATCCTCTACAAGCCCATAGCCATATCTTATTGTAAAATTGACAAAATCAAGAGGAAAGAGGTCCCATAGATTTCGGCCAAGGTAAGACATTTTCATGCTTGTGATCTCTTTAAGTTCTAATGTTAGAAAATGATGAATTCAAGTGTGTTAAGCATGATTTTAGTGTTGGATTGAATCAAAACTCTCTAAATCACTTCCCTGGGGTTTCGGCCATGATGAAGAACATGTGGAATTTTATGTTTTGATGCATGAAAATGGTGTAGGAAGAATGGAAATTAAGGATAAGCATGAAACTAGAATGTAATTGTTGAAAAACCATGGAATCCTTCATGAGTACCATTTGGCCATGGCTATGGGAGAGCGGTTTAGTGCTCAATTTGATGAATTCTAGGTTCCATGAGACTGTATAAATTAAGAGGAGACTGTTGGTGAAGTTAGAATTTAAATCGAAGTTGATTAAGGCAAAGTGTGATTTAACACCAGTATAAATTACATTGGGTTTAATGATCACTGTGGACAATGTGGTAGATTTCAATGAAGAAAAATTTATTAGAATTGAATTAAGGTGAATAATGGTCGATGGCATAATGTTTTGCAGCCCAGGAGTGAAGAATTGTCGAGTGGCACTATCGACAAGTCATAGAAAAACGACATGTAAGGGATAAGTGTCGAAGCTATAAGGATACAGTGAATGCGTGTTTTGACTTAAAATAATTTTATGATATGGTTTGGAAATCAATTGCTTTGGAATTAATGAAATTGTAGACACTGGCTAGTTTGTAAACTGTATTTTCGATACAAAAGGGCTAGGTTAGAAACAATCGTTATACTGCCGAAAATTATAGAAATTCTATGAAAATATCTTTAATATTCTTAAATATTAGAAATAAATAAATTTCTAAGTGATTCTCATGTTATTTATTAAAATTGCATATTTTATTATTTACCAAAAAACAATATTTAAATATTCATGTTAATGAATTGCACGTACATGAAGTTATCAGCATATGCTTATAATTGTTCTACAGATAAATAGAATTTTTTAGGAAAGAATACCATTGTGTGAATATTTTCTGAATTTTTATTTCGAAACTACTTATATTTTTTCATATATTTATTTATGGACTAACTGGAGATATTATCACTGAATTGATTTCATAAATGGTGTTTCTACTGTATATAAACTGTTTTAAGACTATTATGCCCCATATCATGCTGACTATTACTGTTACTGTTGTTGATAGACCCGCTGTAGACACCTAATTTTGTCCGAGCAGTTTCAAAATAAAAAAATAAAAAATAAAAAAAATATAAATAAAAAAATAAAAAATAAAAGAATAATAATAATGAAGGAGATAATTAAGGTGAAATTAAATATGAAAATTCATTGCCTAAAGTAAAAAAAATTAAAAAGGAAACAAATTAAAAAGGGTCAAACAAAAATAAATGATGAAATAAAGATCCCATGATTTTGGGATCAATGCATTAAAATCAAATTTTTCTTTCTTAAATAAGAGAGGGATTTTTGGGTTTTAAAAAGAGATAGCCGGCTAGGTTTAGGGGAGAGAAAATTTTTTGCCCGGGTTAGCATCTGTCCTGCTTGGTTTCGGTTTCCATCTACACCGTTATTTGTTGCCTGCGTCGTGAAGCTCGCAATCGTTGGTGGCCGTCATAGTCCCGTTCTGCTGCTCTATCGCTTTATCATTGCTGTTCCTTGGCTTACAGAAGCAATGGTGTCATCTCTATCACCAAGATTGCCGCATCATCGTTTCTCCACCTACTCTGTTGCACAAGCTTCATCGCCTAAACAGTCTTGCGATCGGCTTCTGTTCTGTGCGCGAGATTCATTGCAGCCTCGTTCCAACACTCAAGGTTGCTGTGCACCCTTTACCAGGTTTATCCAGGCCTGTATGTGTTGCTACATTTTGGTTGGTTCTCGTCAATGCAATATTCAAGGAAAGAAACAACAGTAAGGGAATTTACAAAGGAAGAAAGAATGGGCATTCAATGAAAAATGATAAGGACACGTGATTCCCATTTGCCAAGTTTTTTTCTATCTTCGCTCGCCTGCCCCGCCAAAGAAAGAAGCTAAGAGCTCGCCCGACCGAAGAAGAGGGAAGGCTTGTAAGCTCACCCGCCCTCCAATAGAGGTACTCGCCCCGCCAAAGAAAGAGAATAATCCGAGAGTTTGCGCGCTCGTCCACGAGCTCGCCCGCCCTTCAATAGAGGTACTCGCCTCGCCAAAGAAAGGGAAGAATCCGAGAGTTTGCTCGCTCGTCCATGAGCTCGCCCGCCCTACAATAGAGATACTCACCCTGCCAAAGAAAGAGAAGAATCCGAGTGTTTGCTCGCTCGTCCATGTGCTCGCCCGCCCAAAGAGAGAACATCCAAGAGCTCGCCAAATCAAGGAGTTCGCCCGCCCGAGGAGGCTATCTTTGCTCGCCTGCCCCGCCAAAGAAAGAAGCTGTGTGCTCGCCCGACCGAAGAAGAGGGAAGACTTGTGAGCTCGCCCGCCCTCCAATAGAGGTATATTCCCCTTTTTGTCCTTCATTTACTTAGGTATTTTTAATGTATGGGTAAAACAATAATAAGTAAAGTAAATAAAGGAAAATAAAATGGAATTCTTCCAATGATGAGATGTTACGGAATTCACAAGTAGTGATTCCTAACTGATCTCTAGGTAAGAGAAATATGCTAAATGTTACCAGCATATTGGAATATTTAGTATAATTTTTCAATAAAAATAAATTTTATAAATATAAATAAATTTAAAAAAATAATAATAAAATAAAATAATATATTTCTCATGTGCATCATATATATTTTGTTTGCATCATTTGCATTCATTGTAATTCCAAACTAAATGCAAATCTCCCGAGGATGGGATTCTATAGAAATCGCAAGTAGTGATTCTTAAGAAATCCCTAGGTGAGGAAATTATCCGAAATGCTACCAAAAGTATTGGGGTACTTCGGAATAATTTTCGATATAAGGGATTTTCATTTATAAAAATTAAAATTTATGAATTAAAAAATAATAAAATGAAATAATGGATTTCTCATGTGCATCATCTATTTTGATTGCATCATTTGCATCAATGAAATTTCAAAATAAGTGCAAATCTCCCGAGGATGAGATTCTATAGAAATCGCAAGTAGCGATTCTTAAGAAATCTCTAAGTGAGGAAATTATCCGAAATGCTACCAAAAGTATTGGGGTACTTCGGAATAATTTTCAATACAAAAGATTCTCATTTATTTCAAATAAAAAAGAATAAAATTTAACATAAATAAAAATAAAATTTAATACTTCAAAATAAAACAAATAACAAAAATGATTTCGAAATAAATGAAGTTCTTTTAAATATTTAATTAAGACCATTTTTATTAAGATTAAAAGATAATATATGATTAAGTGGTACCGTTTTTAACGGGCGCTGTGGGGGTGCTAATCCTTCCCCACGCGTAACCGAACTCCCAAACCCAAGCTTTGTTTTCACAGACCAAAAATTATTTTTTTGATAAAACTTAATTAATTTTAAGATTTTATTGAAAAGATAAATAATTTTAAGTGGCCAATCACACCTAGTCAAAAAAAGATTGGTGGCGACTCCATTTTGTGTTTCTTTTCAAAATCGTCTAGCGATCGAGTCCCCGGACGAAAATCGTTACGACAGCCTTTGGCGACTCCGCTGGGGATTTGAGAGTCGAACCATAAATAATCATGTCTTATTCAAAATCTATAATTAATGGTCTTAATAAATATTTAATAAAACTCTTCATAAAAAATAATTTAAAAAAAAGCAAAAAATAATACAAACAAAAAAAAATGTGTGAATCATTTTCATCATTTGTGTTTTGTTAGAATGCATCTTAAATTTTGTTCCTTTGCATACATGACATATTCATTGCATACATCAACCCTACACCCGGGTTTGTCCCTTTTAGGAGAGAGTATAGTACCTTTGCTCTCGTGAGGTAATAACCTCCGCAATGGCAAGTGAAATACTCTCACTCAAGTTGAACCCTTTCCGTTTGTAGCCTGTCATGGGTGAGGATTGGGGTGCTTTACTAGTCTAGTGTGGACGTCAGTAAGGAACAATTTGGGAACCTCTTGTCCTTTAGAACAACTTGAGAGGACCAACTTGGGATAGAGTCATGTTAACCCTATTACTTAGGACATATCTTTGATCATGTATGTTTGCTTTTGTTTGACATGTGAGACACTAATACAGAATTATAGGTTCTTTAGCAAAACATTTCCATGCATTTCTCATTCATGACTTTTTTTTTTCAAACACATGTGAAATGATAAATTCTTAATTGTGGTAATATTGAAGATAGCTCGACCAAAAGTTCATTCACACAACACTCGTTATCGAGCTAAGATCATGGAAGAAGAATCAAGCATGCGCATGGAGAAGATGGAAAAAGCTCAAGAGGAAATGAGGGGGCAACTGGCCCAAATTACAGAATTATTAAAAAATCTAAGCAGGGGCAAAGGAGTAGTAGAGGAAGCTGCAGTCCAAGAAAGGGTTCAACAACACAATATGGAAGATCCTATCTATCCTCCTGGATTTGGTCCATTTCCAAGTCAAACATCCCAAGAAAGAAGATATCCACCTGCTTATGCTGCTATACCCCAAGTGTTTGGACAAGCTCAATTCCAAGGACCCGCCCATCCTTCCCAAGGCGCAAAATCTACTGATCCCATTGAGGTGCCCGACTTAGATGACCCAAGGGAAATTGAGAAGTTGAAAGCTAAACAAGTAGAAGAGAAAGATGAGGTGAAGTCACAACAAAAGATTAATATGTTGGAGGAAAGGATTCGAGCTATTGAAGGCTTAGACTTTTATGGTTCTATGGATGCTACTGGGTTGTGCTTGGTGTCAGACCTGGTTATTCCACCCAAGTTCAAAGCACCAGAGTTTGAGAAGTACAATGGAACTTCTAGCCCTATGTCTCATCTTATTATGTATTGTCGGAAGATGGCTGCTTTTGCTCAAGATGATAAGCTCCTTATTCACATTTTTCAAGAAAGTCTCACTGGATCTGCTGCCAAGTGGTACAATCAATTAGACAAAACTCGGATTACCACATGGAATGACTTAGCAAGGGCATTCATGTCCCAATATCGACATATTGCTGATATGGCCCCTGACCGTTTATCAGTTCAAAACATGGAGATGAAAGCCAATGAAAGCTTCAAGCAATATGCGCAAAGGTGGCGCGATGTAGCTGCAGAAGTGCAACCTCCTCTTTCAGAAAAGGAGCTCACCATCCTATTTGCGAACACTTTAAAGGCTCCATATTATGATAGGATGATAGGCAATGCCACCAAGAATTTTGCTGATATGGTGTTATCCGGGGAGATCATTGAGAATGCAATCAAGCGTGGCAAGATCGAAGTTCCTAACAATAATGAGAAGAAAGGAGGAGCTAATAGAAGGAGGGAAGAAGATGCCCATGCTGTTATACATGGGGGGCAACATGGACGATACACTCCACGACACTCTTATCCCATGCCACAACCATATTATCATGTTCAATACCCTTACCAGTCATATCCGCAAATTAATGCTCAGCCTAACTTTCACCCTCAAACACCTGCACCAAATACCCAATCAGTTGCCCAATCCAACAAACAAGAAAGCAATCCTAGGGGGGCATGGCCAAAACAACAAAAAGCTCCCCTTGATCCAATTCCCATAACCTATACCGAGTTGTACCCAAAACTAATCAAAGGGCAACTCATTGCCCCAGTTTATGTGGAACCTCTCAAGCCTCCATATCCAAAATGGTATAATGAGAATGCTCGATGTGAGTATCATTTTGGGAATCCGGGTCACTCCTTGGAGAATTGCACTGCTTTAAAGTATAGGGTGCAAGGTTTGATAAAAGCCGGCATATTGCACTTTGAAACAAAGGGGGAACCAACTGTGAATGCGAATCCATTGCCCAACCATGGAAATGAGGGATGATTCTTTTGAGGTGAAAGGAGTTTAAGCCATGCAAGTCTGGAGATTTATCAGAATTTTTTTTTTTAGTAATGCAAGACAGTTTTTTTTTTAAAAAAAGTGCTTAAGCCCATAAGCACGAAATAAAGTTTTATGTATGGGCTAACTTTTATTTATTTCCCTTTCAATAAAGCGACTAGTGTGATGCACTGTCATTTTCTCATTCTATTCATTTGCCATTTCTCACATACTCACCATATCTTTCATTCACAAGTATCCAAATAATGAACATGATGATAATGATGTCAATAAATCTGGGATTCAAATTTGAAAGAACCACTTTTACTGATGGATTATCAATCTGCCAAGGTGTCCAAGTAAGAAAGAAGAAAATTTGTTCACAATTTTCACCTAAACTTGATGGAATAAGAAAAGGTGAATCTCTTATAGAAGTTCCTAACAAGTTTGTATTTGTTCAGTAAATGATCTTCAAGGAGAATATTTGCATTTGAAATGATAAATGGCCTTCTTTCACTATCCTTCAAGCATGAGTAAAATTATCCTTTGATTACCCCTTTTGTGCCTATTATATTTTTGTAATATAACCCACCAAGGATCACCCTCCACATTGGGGGCAAGGAAGATGAAATAAAAAATTTTTGGGGGCAAAAATGAAAGTGTTCACGATGAATCAAGGGGCAAAAAAAAAAGAGGCCCATTTTTGTGAAAAGAAAAAAAGAAAAGGGTTTGAATTCAAAAAGAAAACCCAAAAAAAAAAAGCAAGAAAAGAAATGAAGGAACTAGAAAGGTACTAAATGCTTAAGTGTTTTATTTGTTAAAAAAAAATGTGATCCCTTGGTTTATAAACCCTGAAACACATTTTGGGCCTGCTTTATCCTTTTCTTTCATAAACCCTCACCTGAGCCTACATTACATGCCTTTAAAAGCCCATTTTGATCAAATGTAAATGCTTGAATTGAAGAATCATGTGTTGAATGAAAACATACTTGTACAATGAGATAATGATCCTTTGAAGGAAGTAGATCAAGTTGAAAGAAGAAACCCATGAGCTTTGGAAGATATCTTGGATCGAAATCAAGAACGCCTATTAGGGGCATGAATTTTGATTGAGCACTGAAGGTTGAAGTTTGTCAAAGCCAATGAAGTTGAAAATGAATAAAAAAGGAAATAGAAGAAAAAAGAAAAAAGAAGAAAAAAGAAAAAAGAGAAAAAAGGAGGATTCAAATTGAAAACCTGAAAAGGCAGTTTGGATCAAAAGAGGGGAACCTAAGTTGAAAACCTGAAAAGGCAACTTAGGAAAAAATCATCACCAAGAGTTTTGATAGCAAGATTGGCAGACCCAACATGAATGAACATATCAAAAGGAGTGGATTTTTCATAAAAGAATTCTAGATTGACTTGATTGAAATTGTCAGAATGTTTATTAAATGGATACTGAAAACCCTATTCCAAACAAATTGGCCCATTGATTTTTCTTGATTTCATGTTCCTTTTCTAAGAATGAATACCCATATCTCTCATGATTATTTTAAATTCATTCCATCCCTATAATAAATTGAGAAGATGTATGAGTGCATTACATTGGTGGTCGAGTTGGAAGGAAAATAAATAAATGTTGGTAACCTTTTTTGGGTAAATTTTTGAAAAAAAATATTCTTTTGAGAAATCTTGCATTACTAAAAGAGAGAAAGAAACAAAAATAAGAAATGATGAAGATAAAAATTTGAAAGCATGACGGCAGGTCTTAAAGCATAATTGGACCAAGACTCAATAGAAGGTGGGATGAGCAGTGAAGATAGAAGATTTGAATAAGAAGAATCCAGCAGATATGTGGAACTGGAGGAAAATGAGATGAGCTTGAGAATCTTGTTACCACAATTGAGATTGCATTTACATACATTCATAGAATAATTCAGGGTGCATGACATTGACATGTACATAACATTCATAGCATCTATGGTATTCATGGCATTCATTATATTCATGACATGCATGACATTTCAATAGTGCATTTTGACATTGAAATATTTAAGACATTGGGATAAGAAATTCTGAATGATGAAAAATTTTGAGGAAAAGAGAAAGTATTAGAGATGGTAATTTGAAAAATGATGAGAAGATGATGAAAAAAAAAACTTTTTGAAAAACCTTAGATGAGAGCAAAGTCCAGTTTAGCTGGCACCTTAGAGGAGGATGAAACCTAATATTGTTGGCATCAAAATGAAAGTTAAGCCCAGTCAAACCCATGTTAACTGGCATTCTGAAATGAAATTTTTATGTTCAAAGTTTCATTGCCTCTGTTGAGAGGAGCCCTTTATTTTTCAAAGTTTCACTGCCTCTGTTGAGAGGAGCCCTTTTGTTTTCGGAAGTCTCATTGCCTCTGTTGAGAGGAGCTTTTTGTTTCAAAAGTTTCATTGCCTCTGTTGAGAGGAGCTCTTTGTGTTTCAGAAGTTTCAAAGCCTCTGTTGAGAGGAGCTTTTATTCCATAATCATCTTGCATTCCTTAGTCTTATGATAGGAGAGATTAGGAAAATTTCATCTTGCATTCCTTAGTCTTATGATAGGAGAGACTAGGAAAATTCATGTTTGTATTCCTTAGTCTTATGATAGGAGAGACTAGGAAAAATTCATTTTTTGCATTCCTTAGTCTTATGATAGGAGAGACTAGGAAAACCTCATAGGAGAGACTAGGAATTTCATTTTGCATTCCTTAATCTTATGATAGAAAAGATTAGGAAATCCCATTCACTTTGCATTCCTTAGTCTTATGATAGGAAAGACCAGGAAATTTCATCTCACATTCCTCAGTCTTATGATAGGAGAGACTAGGAAATTTCACTTTGCATTCCTTAATCTTATGATAGAAAAGATTTGGAAAATTCATGCTTGTATTTCTTAATCTTGTGATAGAAAAGATTAGGAAAACTCATGTTTGCATTCCTTAATCTTGTGATAGAAAAGATTAGGAAAATTTCATCTTGCGTTCCTTAGTCTTATGATAGTAGAGACTAGGAATTTCACTTTGCATTCCTTAATCTTGTGATAGAAAAGATTAGGAAATCTCATTCTACATTCATTTCTTTAGTCTTATGATAGGAGAGACTAAGAAAATTTCATTTTGCATTCCTTAGTCTTGTGATAGGAGAGACTAGGAATTATCATGTTTTACAAAAAACAATCATCATTAATAGGTCTTGCATTCGGACAAAATGGTTGTCTATGTCTTTGCACCATTACTGTTTCACAGCAAAGCGCAAAGAGTGGCAGCTGTAGACACCTAATTTTGTCCGAGCAGTTTCAAAATAAAAAATAAAAATTAAAAAAATATAAATAAAAAAATAATAAAAAAATAAAAAATAAAAGAATAATAATAATGAAGGAGATAATTAAGGTAAAATTAAATATGAAAATTCATTGCCTAAAGTAAAAAAAATTAAAAAGGAAACAAATTAAAAAGGGTCAAACAAAAATAAATGATAAAATAAAGATCCCATGATTTTGGGATCAATGCATTAAAATCAAATTTTTCCTTCTTAAATAAGAGAGGGATTTTTGGGTTTTAAAAAGAGATAGCCGGCTAGGTTTAGGGGGGACAAAATTTTTTGCCCGGGTTGGCATCTGTCCTGCTTGGTTTCGGTTTCCATCTACACCGTTATTTGTTGCCTGCGTCGTGAAGCTCACAATCGTTGGTGGCCGTCATAGTCCCGTTCTGCTGCTCTATCGCTTTATCATTGCTGTTCCTTGGCTTACAAAAGCAACGGTGTCATCTCTATCACCAAGATTGCTGCATCATCGTTTCTCCACCTACTCTGTTGCACAAGCTTCATCGCCTAAACAGTCTTGCGATCGGCTTCTGTTCTGTGCGCGAGATTCATTGCAGCCTCGTTCCAACACTCAAGGTTGCTGTGCACCCTTTACCACGTTTATCCAGGCCTGTATGTGTTGCTACATTTTGGTTGGTTCTCGTCAATGCAATATTCAAGGAAAGAAACAACAGTAAGGGAATTTACAAAGGAAGAAAGAATGGCATTCAATGAAAAACGATAAGGACACGTGATTCCCATTTGCCAAGTTTGTTTCTATCTTCGCTCGCCTGCCCCGCCAAAGAAAGAAGCTAAGAGCTCGCCCGACCGAAGAAGAGGGAAGGCTTGTAAGCTCGCCCGCCCTCCAATAGAGGTACTCGCCCCGCCAAAGAAAGAGAATAATCCGAGAGTTTGCGCGCTCGTCCACGAGCTCGCCTGCCCTTCAATAGAGGTACTCGCCCCGCCAAAGAAAGGGAAGAATCCGAGAGTTTGCTCGCTCGTCCATGAGCTCGCCCGCCCTGCAATAGAGATACTCACCCCGCCAAAGAAAGAGAAGAATCCGAGAGTTTGCTCGCTCGTCCACGTGCTCGCCCGCCCAAAGAGAGAACATCCAAGAGCTCGCCAAATCAAGGAGTTCGCCCGCCCGAGGTGGCTATCTTTGCTCGCCTGCCCCGCCAAAGAAAGAAGCTGTGTGCTCGCCCGACCGAAGAAGAGGGAAGACTTGTGAGCTCGCCCGCCCTCCAATAGAGGTATATTCCCCTTTTTGTCCTTCATTTACTTAGGTATTTTTAATGTATGGGTAAAAAAATAATAAGTAAAATAAATAAAGGAAAATAAAATGGAATTCTTCCGATGATGAGATGTTACGGAATTCACAAGTAGTGATTCCTAACTGATCTCTAGGTAAGAGAAATATGCTAAATGTTGCCAGCGTATTGGAATATTTAGTATAATTTTTCAATAAAAATAAATTTTATAAATATAAATAAATTTAAAAAAATAATAATAAAATAAAATAATATATTTCTCATGTGCATCATATATATTTTGTTTGCATCATTTGCATTCATTGTAATTCCAAACTAAATGCAAATCTCTCGAGGATGGGATTCTATAGAAATCGCAAGTAGTGATTCTTAAGAAATCGCAAGTAGTGATTCTTAAGAAATCCCTAGGTGAGGAAATTATCCGAAATGCTACCAAAAGTATTGGGGTACTTCGGAATAATTTTCGATATAAGGGATTTTCATTTATAAAAATTAAAATTTATGAATTAAAAAATAATAAAATGAAATAATGGATTTCTCATGTGCATCATCTATTTTGATTGCATCAATGAAATTTCAAAATAAGTGCAAATCTCCCGAGGATGAGATTCTATAGAAATCGCAAGTAGCGATTCTTAAGAAATCTCTAGGTGAGGAAATTATCCGAAATGCTACCAAAAGTATTGGGGTACTTCGGAATAATTTTCAATACAAAAGATTCTCATTTATTTCAAATAAAAAAGAATAAAATTTAATATAAATAAAAATAAAATTTAATACTTCAAAATAAAACAAATAACAAAAATGATTTCGAAATAAATAAAGTTCTTTTAAATATTTAATTAAGACCATTTTTATTAAGATTAAAAGATAATATATGATTAAGTGGTACCGTTTTTAACGGGCGCTGTGGGGGTGCTAATCCTTCTCCACGCGTAACCGAACTCCCGAACCCAAGCTTTGTTTTCACATACCAAAAATTATTTTTTTGATAAAACTTAATTAATTTTAAGATTTTATTGAAAAGATAAATAATTTTAGGTGGCCAATCACACCTAGTCAAAAAAAGATTGGTGGCGACTCCATTTTGTGTTTCTTTTCAAAATCGTCTAGCGATCGAGTCCCCGGACGAAAATCGTTACGACACCCGCCAAGTCTTTAGCTTTTACAGTTGTCACCTAGCAAGTGTACGCTATGTACCATTGTGACTATGGCCAGATGTCGTACTGTTATTGTTTCTCCCTTCTTGGGATACTGCTATGGCATGATATTCATTGGTTGTTGCCTGGTCTTCACTGTATTGTACTATTTACTGAATTGAAATTATTACTGGTACTTAAATGAATGTTTTAAATATTGACAGTAAACTATTACTGTACCGTTTACTGGATTTCTATACTAAAGTGTTTTTAATTAAAGTGTTTATATATTATTTTATATATATATATTGCAAAATGCATGAATTATTTTCAATTGATTTAAACCGATTACACGTGTCATCTTCGACTAATTATTCCCTATAGTCACTTTTAGGGACCAGGACACAATAGATACTTCAAAATACCTCCCATACTCCATCCAATTTCCTAGCCGACTATAGTATCCTTCCTTATTTATACCTTAGTATACTGTTAGGAATTTAAACGTTTTATGCATTAGATTTTATAGTATCAGTCTTGTATACGATTCTCTTACTGAGCACGTTAGCTCACTCCTTATTTTTTCACTACACGGATTATCTATAGTGACATATTGATATACCATTCCACGAATTTGGCTGTGCTTATAATACCTTTAGGCAGCTGTGATCAGATGTTGGGGGTATGTTTTATCTCTTTATATGTTCAGACTTGTTATGTATAGTACTATATTTTGTATAACTATGTACAGAGGATGTAAAACTTCTGGAAAATACTGGAAATAATATTTTATTATAAATATTGATATCAGTTATAAATAGAATTACATATTTAAAAAGTGTATTATTGTTAAAGTGAGTGTGATAAAGGCATCTCAAACAACCCAACTAATTTACTGTGTATGAATATGGATAATTACAGTATATAACGTATCATTACAGTTTAATTGGTATCAGAGTAAGGCTAGTCTGATATCTGTTGGTGTCTTTGTATCTAAATAAGAGTACATCGCCTGTAGTACTATATAGTCTGAATATATAAATAATTCAAGTGACTAAAAATCATTTTAAATGTCTGTGTTGTGTAGAAATGAGTGGGTAAAGGGTAACTAGATGAGCTAGATGATGCAGTAGGGCGGAATCGATTCTGGAGCTAGCACCGAAACCTGCCCCAGAACCTGCACTCCCTCCGTAACCCGAAAGTCCTAACACTAGAATTACGAGGGTGGAACGGATGTTGGCAGATTTTATTACCACGTATAATATAGATAGAGCTACTGATCTAGCTAGAGTAGCAGCAGCACCAGAAGTAGTACCACCCCCACCTTAGCCTGCACAAGCACCCGTATAGCTAGCTCCTGAGCTACAGCTTGAGCCCCAGCCACAAGCTGCACCACAGCCACCAGCACAACTACAACCTACTAATATCGAGTCCTACTATGATGTTAATCTTATGCAATAGTTCGAGAAGTTAGATCCTCCAAAGTTTAAGGGAGATAAGGATCTGATGGTGGCTGAGCATTGGGTTAATGCTATCGAGAAATTATTTAAGTACATGTGATGTTTCTCGACTGAGAAAGTGGGCTTAGTTGTATTTTAGTTGATTGATGATGCAGTGCACTGGTGGAAATCTACTCAGATCGTCCTGTTGGCTCAGCATCCAGTGGTGACTTGGATGATATTCTTGGAGGCCTTTTATAGATAGTATATTCCCTATATAACACAGAAGAAGTTGCAATAGGAGATTCTAGAGTTGACTCAGGGGAGTATGACTGTGGATCAGTACGAGTCTAGATTCAGCACCCTTAGTTGATTTGATCCGCAAACCAGGACGAGTGAGGAGCAGAAGATTGATAGGTTTATGGTAGGTTTGAGACCTTCAATCCGAAGTCGATTAGTCTCATTCGATATCCAGACTTATGATGAGGCAGTGAGATGAACTCAGCTCTGCCAGCGGGACTATAAGCAGTTTCATCTTGACACGAGTTCGAAGGGTAAAGGTAAAGGGAAAGAGAAGGCGAAGAGAGGATTTAAGGACCGAACAAGGAGATGGTAGTCTAAAAAGGTTAAGACATCAAGCATTCGTATATCAAAAGATAAGCCAGCTAGATCTATTACTACTGCCCCTACCACTAGCCCTAGTATTACTCCAAGGGGTACCTCAACTAGGTGTGCACATTGTGAGAGGTCACACAGTACTCGGCCTTGCTATCTGCTTATTAGGGCCTATTTCAAAAGTTGACAAATAGGGCATTTGGTTAGGGATTGCCCGATGTTGAAAAAGGTAGCTGCATCCACTGTTCCTGCTACGGTTCCACCTCCAAGAGCCCCAGTATCGAGTGAGTCTAAGAAGGCAAAACCTTCATAATCGAGACGAGCTATAGCAACAAAGAAGGGTAAGAAGGCTATGACACAAGGTCGGGTGTACGCATTGGATCACGAGGCTGTTGATGCATCCACTGATGTTATTAAAGGTAAGATTTATAATTTTGATATTTCAGTACTTGCATTATTTGATCCTGGTTCTACGCACTCGTTTGTGTCACCTACATGTGCTATTAAGATAGCGATAGAGCCTGAACCTTTAGGGTATACCTTACAGATAAATACGCCCTTTAAAAATCACAAATGACTAATATTATGTATGGAAACTATAAATTGACAGTAGGAGAGAAGGAAACGATAACTAACCTAATTTTGTTGAATATGTATGATTTCAATGTAATTCTAGGAATTGCTAGTTACCTGTAAACCATGTCAGTTTAGACTATTACACTAAGTTTATTACCTTCTTTCATCCTGAACGATATACTGTAAAATTGATAGATAAGTATGAAAGTAAAATATTGTTACTAAACTGTTTGAGTATTATGTGTGATGTGATTAAAGGTTACATTGCACATGTAGAGGACATAGAAAAGAAACATCCAGAGCTGCATGAGATTCCTATGGTCAGGAATTTCCCCGACGTGATTTTGAATGACTTACCAGGGTTACCATCGGATTAGGAGATCAAGTTCACCATTAACATGGTACCCGATATGGATCCCATTTCTAAGCCCTCATATCGAATGGCATGAGTGGAGTTAGAGGAGGTTAAGAAGCAGCTCCAGTAATTATTGGATAAAGGATTTATTTGCCCCAGTGTGTCTCCGTTGGGTGCACCAGTATTATTCATCCAAAAAAAGGATGGTAGCTTGCGGTTGTGTATCGACTACCGGTTGCTTAATAGAGTTACCATCAAGAATAAATATCCCTTGCCCAGGATCAATGATCTGTTTGATCAACTCAAGGGTGCGCAGGTGTTTTTTAAAATTGATCTTCGATTAGGGTATCATCAATTGAAGATCTGGGAGGCTGATGTCCCTAAGATGGCATTCAAGACTCGATACAGCCATTATGAGTTCTTGGTGATGCCATTTGGATTGACTAATGCCCTTGCAACTTTCATGAGTCTGATAAATGAGGTATTTAAATCATACCTGGATAAGTTTTTTAGAGTATTATTGATGATATCCTGGTATATTCCAAGTCGCCAAAGGAGCATGAGCAGCATCTCTACATAGTCCTGCAGACCTTCAGAGACCAGAAGCTTTATGCCAAGTTTAGCAAGTGTGAGTTCTGGCTAGATCATATCACATTTTTGGGACTTGTTATATCTAAGGACAGGGTGTCTGTGGATCCATCTAAGGTAGAGGCCATTATGCAGTGGGAGAGGCCTAAGACGGTTACGAAGATACAGAGTTTCTTAGGTCTAACAGGATACTACTGTCGGTTTGTCAAGGGATTCTCGAGTTTAGCTACTCCATTGACGTGTCTCACACATAAGGATGTTAAGTTCGAGTGGATAGATGCGTGTGAGTGTAGTTTCCAAGAGTTGAAGCGGAGGTTGACTACTGCTCCTATCCTTGCCCTTCCCAACGGACCAGGAGGTTTCTCACTCTACAGTGATGCTTCCACATTGGGATTGGGATTAGGATGTGTTCTCATGCAGAATGGTAGGGTGATTACTTATAAATTTAGACAACTAAAGGAGCATGAGAAGAATTATCCTACACATGACTTGGAATTGGCTACCATGGTGTTTGCATTGAAGATATGGCGGTATTATCTCTACGGAGGGAAATTCTAAGTATATACAGACCATAAGAGTCTCAAATATTTATTCTCGCAGTGAGAGTTGAATATAAGACAGCGCATGTGGATGGAGCTGTTAAAAGATTATGATTGCGGGATCCTATACCACCCGGTGGAAGCAAATGTGGTGGTAGATGTTTTAAGCAGGAAGTATATGGGTATGGTGTGATACATGATGGTCCGAGAGTATGATTTGTTAGACAGTTCTCAAGCCTCAATCTGAATGTGATTTCCTCTGAGAGATGGATTTATAGCTAGTTTTCATATTGATCCAAACTTGATGGACAAAATCATGGATGCTCAGAGGAGTGATGCTTATTGCATAGAGGTTGCCAGTTAGGTACAGATGGGTGTTCATTCAGATTATGGGATTGGCATCGATGGGATACTAAGGTTTGAGGCAGGATCTGTGTTCTTGAAGACCAACAGTTGAAGCATCTAATTTTTACAGAGGCCCATACATCTAGGTACACTCTACATCCAAGCAGTAATAAGATGTACCATAATCTACGTAAGGTGTATTGGTGGCCTAAGATGAAACAAGACATCGCGGAGTTTGTTGCTAGATGTCTCACATGTCAGTAGGTGATGATTGAGCACCAGAAACCTACTGGATTACTACAGCCTCTACGGCTTTTGATGTGGACATAGGAGCATATTAGTGTGGACTTCATTATAGGTTTGCCAAGGACCCGGAGGAATCATGATGGTATACGGGTGATAGTTGGTCGATTAACGAAGTCTGCTCATTTTCTTGCCATTAGATCTACTGATTCCCTTAGTGCCTTAGCCAGTTTATATGTTCGAGAGATTGTAAACCTGCATGGTGTTCTAGTGAGCATCACTTCTGACAGGGATTCCCGGTTTACTTCACACTTTTGGGAGAGATTTCAGGAGGCTATAGGATCCCGATTGAATTTTAGCACCGCTTTCCATCTATCGGGCAGTCCAAGCGCACCATCTAGACGTTCGAGGATATAGCATATTTATTAGATTTTAAAGGCTCTTGGGACAATCACTTACCACTAGCAGAGTTTGCATATAATAATAGCTATTAGTCTAATATCAGCATGGCAACATATAAGGCTTTGTATGGCAGACAATGTAGATCCCCAGTTGCATGGGAAGAAGTGGGTAATCGAAAGATATTAGCTCTTGACTTGGTAGAGCAAGCTTGCCGGGATGTACAGATTATCTGCAAAAGGCTAAAAACAACCCAGAGTCGAAAGAAGAGCTATGCAGATGCCAAACGCCGACCACTAGAGTTCTCAGTTGGAGATTCTATATTTTTGAAAGTCCCACCATCAAAGGGCATCATGAGATTTAGTAAGAAAGGGAAATTGAGTCCTCGATATATAGGGCTGTTCGAGATCTTTGATCGTGTAGGAGATGTTGCCTATCAGTTAGCACTACCTCCAGAACTATCTGGGGTGCATAACGTCTTCCATGTATCGATGTTTAGGAAATACCATCCAAATCCATCTCACATAATTCAGTACAAGCCGTTGGAGATCAAGGAGGACATGAGTTACGTGGAGAGACCAATTACGATCCTGCATCAGAAAGATAAGGTGCTACGGTCTAAAACTATTCCATTAGTGAAAGTGCTCTTGCAGTACCATTCAGAGGAAGAGGCAACATGAGAATTGGAAAGCTTGATGCGAGAGAAGTACCCAGAGCTATTCTAGTGATTGGTCCAACTAAATTTGGAGGACCAAATTTCCTAAGGTGGGGAGGATGTGAGAGCCATGTATTATGGTACCGTTATACATGTAGGACTACTCACCGCTGTTCAATTCTTGTGTATTTCGCAGGTACTATCGGATACAGTAAGGTGGGCTCCACAGATTATATAGTGCCCAGTTGGACATGAGACATGAGACTCGACAAATACTGTACGGAGGGTCAAATAAGCTCATGGTAAGAATCTAGAACTTAAAATCATTTGTTTAAGTTATTTTAGGAAGCATGCCAACAAATTAGAAAACGACAATTAAGGACATAGCCCAGTCAAACGTTCGTAAATAATGGCCAAATTAAATTGACTTTTAACCTACTGACTGAAGTATGATAATCTATGTATAAATAAGTTCTATGCTATGTCAATAGATAGATCAAATTGATGGTGAAATCAAAAATTTACGTAATTGGCTTGATAGGGGTATTTTTGTAATTTCACCCTTACAGTCAATCAAACCTTAAAAAAACCCCATCCATTCATTAAATTATATTCAATTATAATATTTAGCGATGAAATAAAATATTTTGGAGTTAAATTGGATGTTAAAAAAATTATGGAAGTTTAAGGGTAAAATTGTCCAAAATTCTCATGTAAAGAGCATTTTGGTCATTTTACTATTAAGTCAAGCTTCTAAAATTCTCTACACAAGTCAGCCGGCCATTTCCTCTCTCATCTTTAGCCTCACACCACTCATCACCATAGCCAAAGCTTGACAAAAATAAAAATCTCACAAAAACAACACTTAAATCACAGTAAATCACAAAAATTTCTTCTAGAAAGTTGTTCTAAATTCAATCCTTTACAAGCCCATAGCCATGTCTCATTGTAAAATTGAAAAATTCAAGAGGAAAGAGGTCCCATAGATTTCGGCCAAGGTAAGACATTTTCATGCTTGTGATTTCTTTAAGTTTTAATGTTAGAAAATGATGAATTCAAGTGTTTTAAGCATGATTTTAGTGTTAGATTGAATCAAAACTCTCTAAATCACTTCCATAGGGTTTCAACCATTATGAAGAACACGTGGATTTTTATGTTTTGATGCATGAAAATGGTGTAGGAAGAATGGAAATTAAGGATAAAGCATGAAACTAGGATGGAATTGTTGAAAATACATGAAATCCTTCATGAGTACCATTCAGCCATAGCTATGGGAGAGGGGTCTAGTGCTCAATTTGATGAATTCAAGGTTCCATGAGACTGTATAAATTAAGAAGAGATTGTTGGTGAAGTCAAAATTTAAATTGGAGTTGATTTAGGCAAAGTGTGTTTTAGCACCTATATAAATTACACTGGGTTTGCTGATCACTGTGGACAATGTGGTAGATTTCAATAAGGAAAAATTTATTAGAATTGAATTATGGTGAATAATAGTGGTTGGCATAATGTTTGGCAGCCCGAAAGTGAAGAATTGTCAGTGGTGCAATCAGCAAATCGGTAGAAAAACGATAGTTAAGGGATGAGTGTGGAAGCTGTAAGGATACCATGAATTCATGTTTTGACTTAAAATAATTTTATGATATGGTTTGGAAATCAATTCCTTTGGAATTGGTGAAATTGTAGACACTGGCTGGTTTGTAAATTGTATTTTCGATGCAAGAGGGCTAGGTTAGAAACAGTCGTTATACTACCGAAAATTATAAAAATTCTATGAAATTATCTTTAATATTCTTAAATATTAGAAATAAATAAATTTCTAAGTCATTCTCATGTTATTTATTAAAATTAAATATTTTTATTATTTACCAAAAAATAATATTTAAATATTCACGTTAATGAATTTCACGTATGTGAACATACCAGCATATGCTTATAACTATTCTGCAGATAAATAGAACATTTTTAGGAAAGAATACCATCGTGTTAATATTTTATGAATTTTTATTTCGGAACTACTTATATTTTTCCATATATTTATTTCTGGACTAACTAAAGATATTATCACTGTAATTGATTTCATAATGGTGTTTCTATTATATATAAACTGTTTTGAGACTGTTAGACCCCATATCATGCTGATTGTTACTGTTACTGATAGACTCGCCAAGTCTTTAGCTTCAACAGTTATCACTAGGCAAGTGTAAACTACGGACCACTGTGACTATGATCATATGTCGTACTGTTACTATTTCTCCCTTCTTATGATACTGTTATGGCATGATATTTATTGGGTGTTGACTGGTCTCCACTATACTGTACTGTTTATTGAACTGAAAATATTACTAGTACCAAAATAAATGTTTTAAATATTGATTGTAAACTATTAATACTGTTTATTGGATTCTATACTGAACTATTTACTGAAGTGTTTTTAATTAAAGTGTTTATATATTGTTATATATATATATATATATATTGCAAAATGCATGAATTGTTTTCAAGTGATTTAAACCAATTACACATGTCATCTTCAACTAATTATTCTCTATAGTCGCTTCTAGGGATCGGGACATGACAGGTACTTCAAAGTACCTCTCATACTCCATCTGGTTTCCTAGCCAACTATAGTATCTTTCCTTATTTATACCTTAGTATACTGTTAGGAATTTAAACGTTTTATGCATATAAATTTCATAGTATTAGTCTTGCATATGATTCTCTCACTAAGCACGTTAGCTCACCCCTTATTTTTCTACTCCACAGATTATCTGCAGTGATATATTGATATACCGTTCCATGGATTTAGTTGTACCTCTTGCATCACCACCAGCAGCGGCACCTTTTGGAGTACCACCAGCACTAACACCTACAGCACCACCAGTAGTAGGATTATTTCTTATATTAGGTCTAAGAGGAGATGGAGAGAGTAGACATTATTTTTTATATATTTACATTTATTTTTTCATTGAAATGATAATTATGTATATAAATGTTAATTTCTTATCATTACTTTATCCATTGTCAGTATTTTTTTGTTTTATTTATATATTTTGCAAATAACAAGTTTACATAAATAAATTATAGATGATTAAATAAATAAAATTAAACAAATAAATAAATTCGATCATCCTACAAAATTTAAATAATTTATTAATTTTAAATAAATAAATATAACTAAAAAAAGAATTAAATAAATAAAAGAGTTTATATATGATGCACTGACAGTGTATAGTTTCTATACACTGTTAGTTAATCATAGAACGACACTTCATATAGAGGTCCTTAAAAATAAATATTAACAAAGTTTTTAAATTTACTTTTAAGGGCCTACACACTTTTAGACTTTGCTCATTAATGAGATGTCATTCCATGGTTAACTGATAGTATATAGAAACTATACACTGTCAGTGCATCATATATAAATTCTAAATAAAATTTAAAAAACAAATTAAAGCTCCTGAAGTCAACTTTCGAGAGCTAGTTATAGCTCCCGGAAGTTTACTACCGGGAGCCAGTGATATCTCCTGGAAGTAGACTTCCAGGAGCTAAAAATAACCTCCTGAAAGTGAATTTCCGATAGATCCATTTTGATGCTAGAAATTGACTTCCGAGAGAATGTAGAAACTTCCAAAAATTCACTTATGGGAGTTTTGTAAACCAACTGAAAGTGAGCAATATAGTAATTTCATTTAAGGATATTTTTGGAATTAAAAAAGTTCATTAAACATATGGTGTGACTAACATATTTTTTTTGTTGTATTTAGTTGCTCTCTATGAGTAATATCACAAACTTTCTAATAACTTGTTGATATTATTTATCTAGTACTAATAATATAAAATCTATGTGTTTGATAAGTGACTTAATTTATTTATTATGCATAAAACATAATTAGTGATAAGTAACAACGTCACTAAATTAGAAAATATTTAAATTTGTTGGAGAGAAATTTATTTTTAATTAAATAAAAGACTTAAATAAAATAAAAAATAGATTAATGAGGAAATTATTGGTGGCATATTTGATGTGTCACAAAAATTGTCATGTCAAAAAAATTTAAATTATGCATATTTAATTCATTTAATATATAATTTTTGTTTATAGTATTTTTATTGTAGCATATAATACAATTTATTTTACTGTTTTAGTGATGAAAAATGGTTAAGAAAAACAAAAATATCATTTGTGTAATTATAATTTTCTATACTTATCTTTTATTCTTTACGTAATTTCATATACAATTCAATTTTTAATATTTAATTTATAATTCGAACTTCATAAAAAGTATAATGTACCTATTTTTTTCCAATTTAAGCAATCGCTTATAGTCAATGTTAACATTAATATTAATTTTTTACTGTAAGCATATCATTTATGCATTAAATTATATTACTTTTTAAAATATTTTTAAATTACTATTACTTTTACCTACTTTGTGAATCAATTCAAATAACTTTGATATGGTAATTTCTTTATTTAATTTAAACTACATATAGCTAGACTTGTTAAGGGATCGGACTAGGTTTGAGTCAAGATGAGACAAGTTCAGCCTAAACTAGATATTACAGGATTTCTAGTGAGCCAAGGCTTGCATGGACCTAAGTTTTGAGCTTTATTTTTTTGTTGAAGCCCCCTTTTAGAAATAATAAGAGACCGAAGTCTGTACATAGGGATGAGAAAAAGAAATTGAAATTGACTAATTCAATCAAGTCAGTTTGGTTTAATTTATTCAGTTTCGATGTTAAGTTTATATATATATATATATATATATATATATATATATATATATATATATATATATAGAGAGAGAGAGAGAGAGAGAGAGAGAGAGAGAGAGAGAGAGAGAGAATAATATTGAATATATTGCATTTTAAAGAATATATGTTTAAAAGTATAAATAATGTAAAAAATATTTAAAAGTATACATTAAAAATATGAATAATGCAGAAATTAAATTAAAAATATTTTATTTCTCATTTGAAATTTAAAATAATATAAATTAAAAATCAATTAATTAATAAATTTATAACACTACAATCATCCAAAATTAATTTATTTTTTTTCTCCTTTATCTTTATCTTTATTTTTGTTTTTCTTTCTTTATTTTTTTGTTACATCTTAATCTTTGTTTATTATTTTCTTTATCCCTTCCACTTTCTTTTTATTTATTCTTTTTTCCTTTTTCTTTTTGCTTCCCGCTTCTTTTGTTTTTAAATTTTGGCTGAATGCTCAAATAAGGATCTAACGTTTTTGGAAATGTTCAATTCAGGATCTAAACTTTTATTTTGCTCAATTCAGGATAAAACGTTTTCGATTTTGCTCAAATAAGGATTTTTTAACGTGTGAGTTACACGCTCCGTTAAAGAGAGTGAGTGACGATCAAAGGACAATTATTGCTACGTGTCACCCTCAGACGCCGTCATGTGTCCACGTATTTTTACCTATTAAAAGAAAATAATTATAAAATCATTGCCACGTGTCCCGCTCACAAGCTGCCACGTGTCCCGCTCACAAGCCGCCACGTGTCCACTTCTGCCACGTGTCTCACTCACACGCTGCCACGTGTCCACGTATTTTTTAAATTTTTTCTTTCTTTTTTTTATTCAAAAAAACTATATATTTTGATAAAATAATATTTTCTTGAATAAATTTTTTAAAATTATTTTTTGAAATAATTAAGAATTTTAAATTTTCTTTTAGAAAATAAATTCTCAAACATAAAAATTATTATAAAATTTTTTTTAACTAGTATAGTTATTATTTTTTCTTTCTTAATTTTTTTTCGTTTTTACCGTTAAAAAAAGGAAAAAAAACTATTAGCCATAAAATTATTAGAAATTATATATTTTTTAAAGAATAAATTTTAAATTACCTAATTTAATTTGTAATTTTCTTCTGCCACGTGTCCACTCCTGCCATGTGTCCCACTAATATGCTGCCACGTGTCCACGTATTTTTTTACTTTTTTTCTTTCTTTTTTTATTCAAGAAAAACTATATATTTTGATAAAATAATATTTTCTTGAATAAATTTTTTAAAATTATTTTTTGAAATAATTAAAATTTTTAAATTTTGTTTTAGAAAATAAATTCTCAAACATAAAAGTTATTATAAAATTTTTTTTAACTAGTATAATTATTATTTTTTCTTTCTTACTTTTTTTTTCGTTTTTGCCATAAAAAAGGAAAAAAACTATTAGCCATAAAATTATTAGAATTTATATATTTTTTAAAGAATAAATTCTAAATTACTAAATTTAATTAGTATTTTTCTTCTTTTTTGGTTTTCTATATTTTCTTCTAATTGACAAAAAAAAGAAAGAAGATAAAGAAACCATAAAAATAAAGAAAAATATGTAAGAATTGTCTTTTTAGAAAAATTAATGTAATTAAAAAATAAACTTATTTCCTAGAAAAACTCAATTTTCTAAAAGTAAATATATTTAATTTACAATAAAAAATTATTTTAAATTTAAATCATATAAAAGAAATAAAAACAAAAAGGAATGAAAAGAAAAACAAAGTGAAAAAAGTGCAGAAATATTTTTTATAAAAATTTATTTTTTAACAAAATATTTTTTTTGAAAATGTAATATAAATTTTTAAAAGTTATTTTTTATTAAAAAATCAACTAACAAAATTAACTATTAATTATAATATTATAAATAATATTTAAAATTTTAATTTTTTATTAATATTTATAACAAAAAAATTTTTAGCTATTAAAAGAAAAATAATTATAAGTCACTGCCACGTGTCCCACTCACACCTTGCCACGTGTCTACCTTGCCACGTGTCCCACTAATACGCTGCCACGTGTTCATGTATTTTACCTATTAAAAGAAAAATAATTATACGTCACTGCCACATGTCCCACTCACACACTGCCATGTGTCACACTCACACGCTGCCACGTGTCTACTCTACCACGTATCACACTAATACGTTGCCACGTGTCCATGTATTTTTACCTATTAATAGAAAATTAATTATATGTCACTGCCACGTGTCCCACTCTTATTGTTCTGGTTATTCGCATTTCAATTTTTCTTTCCCTTGTTTCTTTTTCTTTCTTTGTTTTCCAGGTCTTACTTGATAGGAGCATTGGGCACATAAGCCCGTATCTTGGACTGGTGCTTGGTTCTTCACTTTTCGTCCAAAATCCTACGGTAAAATCTATGTTAGCAAATTCATTAATATTACTCTATTATTTTGAGTTGAATCTGTGTTAGGAAATTGATGAGTGTTCAAATTAAATTCTAGATGCCTTCTTTTACCAGTAAAATCTTCCTTTGTCAACTTTTATGCTTGTTTTTCTGAAGAAAAAAAATAAAGGAAAATCTATTTGTTTACAAATATATTTTTTATTAAAGGTCCAAATTTTAAGGGAGAGTGATGTGGAGTTGAAGTTGATATTTGTTATGAGCTAATAGTAGTACTTCAATAAAATTATGTTTTATGTTTGTAATTGTAAGCACGCAGACAAATTGGCCTTAGCCATGTCAGCGTAACAAACTTGTCAGTAGGTGAGTTACCTTATATGCGTGGATAGAAGGAACATAATTCAATCATTTGCCAAATTCTCTCTCTTACTATTTTTCCTATTCTATTAATTGTCTCCCTTATCATATTCCTCTATATCTTCCTTCTTTTCTCTATTTCTATGTTCTTAATGTTGACAGGTGAAGGACATCATTGTTATTAAGTCAACGTTTCCAAAAAGTCAGTATCATTTGTATCAAAGCCTACAATTTTGACTATGGCCGACAGTATTACTACCATAGTACAAATGGAAATCAACCAGTTGCAGAAAGATATAGAGCGATTGGAGGCTAAGTTGAACTCTACCACTGAACAGATTCAAACAGAGTTGCGAGCTAGGTTGGATTCCATGGGTGATGTTAAGAAAATGTTTGAGCGGATCATATTAGGAATGGATTCTTCCAGAGGAGTAACCATCGAGGAAGCTGGTAGTGTTGGTTCATCAGTGGCTAAGCTTAAGAATACGATGGCTAATGAGGTTGAGAATAAGATTGTTACCTAGTTGGTTACTTAGAACACATCCCAAACGAAGTACTGAACTCTGTAGTGCTCTCGATTCAATCGGCAAGACTTTAAGGGATGGTTGATCAAGATGGAACAGTTCTTGGAGTCAGATTTGACAAAAGAGTATGACAAAGTGCGTACGATTATGATACACTTTAAGGGTATGGCTTTGTAATGGCACCAGGGATTTACAAAGAACAAGGGCAATATTCATGAGGTTAGTTGGCCTTAATATTTGCTTGAAATGAGAGATGGATTTTTCAGATCATGAATATTCCGATCCCATGCTTGATATAGTAGTTTTGAGGCAAACTTCTTTTGTTGAAGAATATTAAGAGGAATTTGAAAGTTTGTTGAATTTGATTAAGATATCTGATAAGCATGCCTTAAGTATTTCTCTGGGTAATTTGAAGACTGAGCTTTCAAATTCTGTTGGGCTATTCCACCCACAAACCTTGACCAAAGCCTATCAACTAGCCAAACAACTAGAAGGCCTTATGTGTGACCAACCTAATAAACCCTATACTTTTTTTTTAAAAAAAAAAACTATACCATCACAACACCATCAACAACCATTCACCAACCACCTCCTAAATCAAATCTGCCACCTTTATTACCTACACCCAAGAATCTCATACCATATAACCCATATTTTGACCGTCCCACCCTTACTTACCCTGGTTCTAGATCTTCTCAAATCAAGATAGACAGTCTAAATGCTGTTACTACTAAACTTCCTACTAGGGAAGAAAAGAATGAAAGGCGGAGGAAGGGATTGTGCATATTGTGAAATCCCCAATTTCATGTAAACTTCCCATATTTGCATAGTATTTCAGCTTAGAAGGATTAAATAAATATGAGAATTTGATATATGAATGATATATAGGACGTGGATGGAATAATAGTAATTGGATGGTCAAATGGTCATGGGTCAATAGTTGAGGTGTGAAAGGGGATAGGGATGCAATTAATGAGAATTTATGAGATGTTGATGAGTCATCTTCATCTCCAACAAAGGCTGGTAGCCATTGTGCTCTTCCTCCCAAAATCCTCTAAGTTTTCCTTCCTACTTACCTTGACAAACAACCATATCATGTCATCAAATCGTTAAGCTTACTTAACGAAAATTACTCCTCATCCCTAGCTAAAGCTATAGCTGTAATATGAAAGGCTGAATCAAAAGATTTGAGGAGATCTAAATTGCTGTTATTTTGGTGAGTAATAAAGGTAAGAAAAAGAAATAGATTCGTTCAATTATGTCAATGGTTTGGAGTTATGTGGAGTTAGTATAGCATATTTGTAAAGGTTTCTTAAAGGTTTGAATTATTAAAATGTTTGCAACTTTGAAGAATCGAAAGGAAAGGTGTTGATTTGCAACCAAGCGATTACATGTTCGGAGTTATTTAGGTAAGGAATATGTGTAACTGACGTAAGGAGACTGTTCGTTTTGGTTGCATATTTGGTTTGAAATAAAAGCTATTTTAAGTGCAAGAGATTTAAATTCTCGGTTTTACTCCTAGTATCAATTTGGCTAGAGGCAGCCGACTGCCTAGAGACAGCTGAAGCGTGAAATTTTTCGAAATCGATTCAAACCAGTCGACCGCCCTATATAGCAGTTGACTGCTATTTTCCAGAAAGTAGTCTGTTTTGACCTAGTTGACTGCTAAGGAGCCAATCGACTGCTTTTCTTGAAAAAGCATTCTGTTTCAAAATCAGCCGACTGCCTATGGAGCCAGTCAACTGCCCTGTTTTCAGAAGCATTCTGTTTGCGAAACCAGTCAACTGCTAATGAGCCAGTCGATTGCATTTTCTCGAAAAACTTTCTGTTTGCGAACTAGTCGACTGCCCTATATGTTTTCGCAAAATAAAATAATTGAATTTTTAAAAGAAAAGAAATTCAATAAAGCGATATATGATATAGCTACCGACTGCCCTATATGACTAGTCGACTGCCCCCTTTTTAAAGTGGTGTTTTAAATGCTTATTGATATAAGTGTAATTGAATTTCAAATGAGCTATTTGATAAATGTTTTGGAGACTAGAGACTTCTTTGGTGATCATGCATAATACTTGTATTTGGCTGTGGGACTCCGATCAAGTCCTCAGTATTATTTGTACTTGGCTGAGGAACCCTAGTCCGGTCCTCAATACCACAGATGTCACCTGACTAGTGTTCACTGTGGTCTATCGACATTGGCCAATTGTCTCTGATATATATGTTTGGCTTAGGGGAGGATCCCTGGCACATACGTGGGTATGCCACTTATTTGACATCTCTAGTGATCATCCCTTATTGGATATATTTGTTATATCCCTTATGAGAATTATTTAGTGCATGATTCTACTAGAAGTTAATCATCTCCCATCTATTTAAAAGTATGTGAAAGTATATGAAGTTACTTGTATTTGAAGTTAATTGTATTTGTACATGAGAATTCACATGAATCGAGTATACGTGAAAGTATTTGAGTTATTTGAATAATTGTATATGTGATTTTAAGTGATTTGAAAGTACTTAAAAGTATTTGACTTATTAAGTTATGTCTACATGATATTTGAAGAAAGTATATGGTATATGCTTTATAATGATTTTACATGACATTATAGAGCCAAGCAAGGAAAAACTGCATATAGCGGCATAGTACGCTCTTTTACATATGTTTCTTACTGAGCGTAAACTCATCCCTTTACAACATTTTTCATCCAGATCATTTGAAGTGATTCTCGCTCCAGATCAAGGAGCTTACTTTTGAGATATTCTAGTATACCTTCAAGACACACTTCCCAGTTATTCCTTGAAGATATAATTAGTTGGTCATGTATTTCGGCTATTGTACAGTACAATATTACATTAATGTATATTAGATCAATTGGGGATATAGGATATGTAAGTTATGTGAGATCCTGATGTACATTGGCTTATTTGTATATAAATGAAAAATACCTTTCATGTGAAACATTTATATCATGTCATGAGTGATAACATATAAAGTATAAGAAGAAGGAAGGATGACATATAGGATATGTAAGTTATGTGAAATCCTGATGTATATTGGCTTATTTGTATATAAATGAAAAATACCTTTCATGTGAAACATTTATATCATGTCATGAGTGATAACGTATAAAGTATAAGAAGAAGGAAGGATGACATTGACAGACTGCCTAACCACCCTTTATGTGAAAGAAAAAGTTAGATGATATTTGTATAATTGGGTCGCAACAAAGATTGGTATCAGAGCATGTTAGTCTGAGGTTTATCAGTGTCATTAGATAGAGATAGTTACATTCCCCAATGTACTGTAGTTGTCTGAATACATATGCGTAGTATAATTGTTTAAAGTTATACTAAATCGTGTTAATTGGTGGTGTTATTGACAGAATGAGTACTCGAAAAAAGGGTACTAATAGGGGACGAGGACGGTGTCGTGTGGAACCGCCCCCAACACAGTTTCCTCTTCCATCTCCAACGGGTAGCCTGAATACCCAATTAGCGAAAATGGAGCGGCATATGGAAACAATGGCCACTATGTTTACTCAGTTTATGACTAACTTTCCGACTGTGGCCACTGGTGCACCAGCAGCTACTCCTACTGTTCCTCCTACTCCTACAGTACAGCCTCCAGCAGCACAGCCAGAGTTGCCCCCACCAGTTCATGTTCCTGAAAAGCGAGATCCCAAAGCTTATTGCAGTGTTGTTTTGATTAAAGAATTCAAGAAGCTGTATCCACCTAAGTTTAAAAGGGATGGAGATCGATTGACCGCTGAGAATTGGGTGAAAGTGGTCACCAAACTGTTTATGTATATGAGTTGTTCTGAAAGGGAGAAGGTGGGTCTGGCAACCTACTTGTTAGTGGATTAGGCAAAACATTGGTGGCAATCCACAAAGACCATATTGGAGGCTAGACATACAGAGGTAACATGGGATATATTCCTAGAGGCATTTAACAATCACTACATCCCACGCACAGCTCAGATGAAGTTGAGAGTGGAATTCTTGAACTTGACTCATGGGACAATGTCAGTTGATCAATATGAGTCGAAGTTCACTACATTGAGTAGGTTTGATTCTGAGGTGCTAAGGAGTGAGGAACAAAAGATTTACAGATTTATAGAGGGATTGAAACCCCCCATCAGATCTAAGTTGTATCCGTTAGATATCACTACTTACAATGAGGCAGTCCGCAAGGCTCAGCTGTGTGAGCAGGACTATGTGTTTCACCATACTGATTTTCGAGCTAAGGGTAAAGGCAAGGAACCGATGAAGCGAAAGTCAGAGGAGAAAGCCTCTAGTGATAGATATCCATCTAGGAGAAGTAGACCATATGAAAGAACTTTGATAGGTAAGAAAATAAATTATAAGGGAATGATTTCTTTTTATTTGTTTAGTGAATGGAAGAAAGATATTGAATTGTGGAATTCTATGATGGTTATGATACAGGGACTCCTAGACCTACCGGGATTAAGATAATTAATGAAAAATCCCAATATTCAGCTGGTAGTACCGCTAGCTCGTCGAGGAGTATGATGCAAAGATGCGAGCATTGCAGGAAGTTTCATAGGTTACAGACATGCCGCATGGCTACTGGGGCTTGTTTTTGGTGTGGTGAGCAGGGACATGTGATTAAAGATTGTCCCAAGAGGAATCAAAGGGTGCTCGAGGAATCAGAGAAGGCCAATCAACCTCAGCGTAAGGCCACAGCTGCAAAGAAGGGAAAGAAAGCCGTGACTCAAGGTCGAGTATTTGCGATTGAAAAAGAGTCAGCTGATGCCTCATCTGATGTGATTAAGGGTAAGATTTAGTTGTTTGATATAAATGTTACTGCACTATTTGATCCAGGCGCTACACACTTATTTGTTTCTCCTACAACTGCTATGAGATTGCTTGTTGAACCTGAACCTTTAGGACAATTGTTACAGATAAGTACACTATTTAAGGAATCCCAAATAACAAACATAGTGTATCGTAGTTGTAAGCTATAGGTAGGAGAGAAAGAGTCGATAGCTGACCTAATCCTCCTAAATATGTATGGATTTGATGTCATATTAGGAATGGATTGGTTGGCTAAGAATCATGTGATATTAGATTGTTATGCTAAGAATGTGATCTTCTCTTCTACCGTTAGCTATATTGTAAATTTTGCAAGTGGTTAATGTAAAAGTATATTTGTTATTTGAATTATTTGAAAGTGAATTGATAAAGAATATACTTGTTATGTAAAGGATTTTTAGTGTTTGTGGTGGACGTAGAAACGAAACGTCCCGAACTTCATGAAATTTCAATAGTCAAGGATTTTCCAGAAGTATTTTCGGACCAACTTCCTGGACTTCCTCCGGATAGGGAAATGGAATTTACTATCGATTTGGTGCCGGGAACTGAGCCTATTTCGAGATCACCCTATTGAATGGCTTTAGTCGAATTGGAGGAACTTAAGAAGCGGCTTCATGAGTTACTAGATAAGGGGTTCATACGACCCAGAGTATCCTCGTGGGGTGCTCCTGTACTGTTTGTTCGTAAGAAAGATGGTAGTATGAGGTTGTGCATTGACTACCAATGGTTGAATAAGATGACAATCAAGAATAAGTATCCTCTTCCCAAGATTGATGATCTTTTTAATCAGCTTCGTGGTGTGCAAGTCTTTTCCAAGATAGACTTGAGGTCGGGATATCATCAATTGAAGATTCGGAGTGAAGATATCCCTAAGACTGCATTCAGGACACGGTATGGTCACTATGAATTTCTAGTGATGCCTTTTGGTTTAACCAATGCCCCCGCAGCGTTTATGAATTTGATGAACGATGTGTTCAAACCCTATTTGGACCAGTTTGTCATTGTTTTTATCAATGACATATTGGTGTATTCAAAATCCCGGGAATAGCATGAGCAGCATCTGCAGATAGTTCTACAAACCCTCGGAGATCGGGGATTGTCTGCCAAGCTAAGTAAGTGTGATTTCTAGCTGAATCAAATCTCCTTTTTGGGTCACATAATTAGTAAAGATGGTGTTTCGGTCGACCCATCGAAGATTGAAGCTGTGGTCAATGGGAAAGACGAAAAATGGTGACAGAGACTAGGAGTTTCTTGGGTCTAGTTGGCTATTACCGAAGATTTATAGAGGGTTTTTCAAGGTTAGCTGCTCCCTTGACGCACCTAACGCGCAAAGAAGTGAAGTATGAATGGAATGACGCTTGCAAGCGTAGTTTCCAAGAGTTGAAGAGCAGGTTGACTACTGCACCTATTCTCACCATTCCTAGTGGTTCTGAAGGATTTTCTGTATATAGTGATGCCTCCGCACAAGGTTTGGGTTGTGTATTGATGCAGCATGGTAAGGTAATCGCTTATAGTTCTCAACAATTAAAGGACCATGAGAAGAATTACCCAACTCATGACCTAGAGCTAGCTGCAGTTGTATTTACTCTAAAGATCTGGAGGCATTACTTGTATGGTGAGAAATTTCAGATTCATACTGATCATAAAAGCTTAAAGTATTTGTTCTCTCAAAGGGAATTGAATATGAGATAGAGAAGATGGCTTGAGCTTTTGAAGGATTATGATTGTGAGATTCTATACCACTCGGGAAAAGCCAATGTGGTAACGGATGCTCTAAGCCGTAAACATGTGGGAATGGTATCTTACATTACGGTAAAAGAATATGAGTTACTTGAATAGTTTGCAAGTCTCAGCTTAAATGTTACACCTCTTGAGCAATTTGGAATGATAGCCAGTTTGAGGATTGAGCCAGAGTTGATGGATAGAATTCGGATTGCTCAGAGGGAGGATGATCAGTGTATCGAGGCTATGAACCATATTCACTCGGGTATGCCATCAGAGTTTGATATTAGTAACGATGGAATTTTGAGATTTAAGAATCGTATATGTGTTCCTAATGATGAAGAGTTGAAAAAGCTAATTTTCACAGAAGCACATTCTACTAAGGATACTCTGCATCCGGGAAATACCAAGATGTATCAGAATCTACGTAAGGTGTATTGGTGGACTGGCATGAAAAGCGACGTAGCAGAATTTGTGGCGAAGTGTCTCACATGTCAGCAAGTTAAGGTAAAGCACCAAAGGCTGGCAGGTTTGTTACAGCCTCTACCTATACCTATGTGGAAATGGGAACACATTTCGATGGATTTTGTTATGGGATTACCCCGAACTGGAATAAGTCATGACGGTATTTGGGTGATTGTGGATAGACTAACTAAGTCTGCACACTTCTTGCCTATGAAGGCTATAGACTCACGTAGTGCCTTGGCAGATTTATACGTTAAAGAAATTGTCTGATTACATGGGGTTCCAGTGAGCATTACCTTCGACAGAGATTCCAGGTTCACTTCTCATTTTTGGGAACATTTCCAAGAAGCCATGGGATCTCGGTTAAATTTTAGCACGGCTTTTTGTCTGCATATTGATGGTCAGTCCGAGCGTACCATCCAGACGCTTAAGGATATGCTTTAGATTTTAAAAGCTCCTAAGGTGATCATCTGCCATTGGCTGAGTTTGCTTACAACAATACTTATCACTCAAGTATTGGGATGGCGCCATATGAAGCCTTATATGGTAGAAGGTGTAGATCCCCTATTGGTTGGGAAGAAGTGGGCGAGCGTAAGTTGTTAGCTCTAGATTTAGTCGAGCAAGCTTCTGAGGATGTTAAGTTAATCTGTCAAAGACTTAAGACAGCTCAGAGTTGACAAAAGATTATGCAAACACTCGACGTAGATCGCTTGAGTTTTTGGTTGAAGACTCAATGTTTTTGAAAGTTTCTCCATCCAAAGGAATTATGAGATTTGGCCGAAGAGGTAAGCTTAGCCCTCATTACATCGGGCCATTTGAAGTCTTAGACCAAGTCGAAGATGTTGCATAGCGATTAGCACTACCTCCAGAGCTATCGGGAGTACACAATGTCTTTCATGTGTCTATGCTTCGAAAGTATAATTCGGGTCAATCTCATGTCATAGAATATGAACCCTTGGAGATTCGGGAAGACATGAGTTATGTGGAGAAGCCGGTTTGGATTTTAGATAAGAAAGACAAGGTGTTACGGTCTAAGATCATTCCCTTAGTCAAAGTCCTCTGGCAATACCATACTAGAGAATAAGCCACATAGCAGCTAGAGAACTTAATGAAGGAAAAATATCCTGAGCTATTTGAGTAGTAGCCGATTTAAAATTGGATGACCAAATTTTTTAAGGTGGGGAGAATGTGAAATCCCCAATTTCATGTAAACTTCCCATATTTGTATAGTATTTCAGCTTAGAAGAATTAAATAAATATGAGAATTTGATATATTAATGATATATGGGACATGGATGGAATAATAGTAATTGAATGGTCAAATGGTCATGGGTCAATGGCTGAGGTGTGAAAAGGGATAGGGATGCAATTAATGAGAATTTATGAGATGTTGATGAGTCATCTTCATCTCCAACAAGGGTCGGCAGCCATTGTGCTCTTCCTCCCAAAATCCTCTAAGTTTTCCTTCCTCCTTACCTTGACAAACAACCATATCCTGTCATCAAATCGTTAAGCTTACTTAACGAAAATTACTCCTCATCACTTGCTAAAGCTATAGCCGTAATATGAAAGGCTGGATCAAAGGATTTAAGGAGATCTAAATTGCTGTTATTTTGGTGAGTAACAAAGGTAAGAAAAAGAAATTGATTCGTTCAATTACGTCCATGGTTTGGAGTTATGTGGAGTTGGTATAGCATATTTGTAAAGGTTTCTTAAAGGTTTGAATCATTAAAATGTTTGCAGCTTTGAAGAATCGAAAGGAAAGGTGTTAATTTGCAACCAAGTGATTACGTGTTCGAAGTTATTTGAGGTAAGGAACATGTGTAACGGACGTAGGGAGACTATGTTTGTTTTGGTTGCATATATAGTTTGAAATAAAAGCTGTTTTAAGTGTAGGAGATTTAAATTCTTGGTTTTACTCTAGTAGCAATTTGGCTAGGGGTAGCCGACTGCCTAAAGACAGCTGAAGCGTGAAATTTTTTGAAATCTATTCAAACCAATTGACCTCCCTATATAGCAGTCGACTGCTATTTTCCATAAAGCATTCTGTTTCGACCCAGTCGACTGCTAAGGAGCCAGTCGACTGCTTTTCCTCAAAAAGCATTCTGTTTCAAAACCAGCCGAATACTTATAGAACCAGTCGACTGCCCTGTTTTTAGAAGCATTCTGTTTGCGAAACCAATCAACTGCTAATGAGCCAATTGACAGTATTTTCTCGAAAAACTTTCTGTTTGTGAACCAGTCTACCGCCCTATTCGACCAGTCGACTGCCCTATGTGTTTTCAAAAAATAAAATAATTGAATTTTTAAAAGAAAAGAAATTCAATAAAGCAATATATGATATAACAGCCTACTGCCCTATATGACCAGTCGACTGCTCCCTTTTTAAAGTGGTGTTTTAAATCCTTATTGATATAAGTGTAATTGAATTTCAAATGAGCTATTTGATAAATGTTTTAGAGACTCGAGACTCCTTTGGTGATCATGCATATTACTTGTATTTGGCTGTGGGACTCCGATCAAGTCCTCAGTATTATTTGTACTTGGCTGAGGAACCCTAGTCCGGTCCTCAATACCACAGATGTCACCTGACTAGTGTTCACTGTGGTCTATCGACATTGGCCAATTGTCTCTGATATATGTGTTTGGCTTAGGGAAGGATCCCTAACCCATAGTTTGGTACACCATTTATTTGACATCTCTAAGGATTATCCCTTACGGGATATATTTGCTGTATCCCTTATGAGAATTATTTTGTGCATGATTCTACTGAAAGTTAATCGTCTCTCATCTATTTGAAAGTATGTGAAAGTATATGAAGTTACTTGTATTTGAAGTTAATTGCATTTGTACATGAGAATTCACGTGAATTGAGATACGTGAAAGTATTTGAGTTATTTAAATAATTGTATATGTGATTTTAAGTGATTTGAAAGTACTTGAAAGTATTTGACTTATTGAGTTATGTGTACATGATATTTGAAGAAAGGATATGATATATGCTTTATAATGATTTTACATGACATTATAAAGCCAAGCCGAGAAAAACTGCATATAGTGGCATAGTACACTCTTTTACATATGTTTCTTACTGAGCGTAAACTCATCCCTTTACAACATTTTTCATCCAGACCATTTGAAGTGATTCCCACTCCAGATCGAGGAGCTTACTTTTGGGATATTCTAGTATACCTTCAAGACACGCTTCCCAGTTATTCCTTAAAGGTATAATCAGTTGGCCTTGTATTTCGGCTATTGTACAGTACAATATTACATTAATGTATATTAGATCAATTGGGGATATAAGATATGTAAGTTATGTGAGATCCGATGTATATTGGCTTATTTGTATATAAATGAAAAATGCCTTTCATGTGAAACATTTATATCATGTCATGAGTGATAACGTATAAAGTATAAGAAGAAGGAAGGATGACATTGACAGGCTGCTTAACCGCCCCTTATGTGAAAGAAAAAGTTAGATGATATTTGTATAATTGGGTCGTTACACATATGGGGCGGTGTTAAGTACACTTTTGCTCACAAATGTGTCAAAGTACAACTTTATCAGCTATTTGTGGAAGAAAATATGAACAGTCCACAAGAAGTAGATGAGTATACTGACTATGTTGATGAATTGGAAGCAGTAGCTATTGAGGGGAATGAGGAAAATCAAAAGGCAGTGATATCCTTGCATGCATTGCTCGGTACAGGGACTCTCAAACTATGCGCATACAAGGCCAAATTATATGTCACAGGGTGATTATCTTAGTGGATAGTGGTAGTACCCATAACTTTATTAATCAAACTTCAATACGATAGTAGGGTATTCGACAATACCCATCACTAATGTGGGAGTATTTGTAGAAAATGGTGACGAGATGTGGGTTCAAGACCAATGTGTAGGGGTTTTGTGGACAGCTCAAGGACATCAACAGTGCAATGATTTCTTGGTATTGAGCTTGAATGGTTGTGATGTTGTGTTGGGCATCCAATGGCTTGGAACTTGGGTCCTATACTGTGGGACTTCTAAAAACTTTGTATGCAATTTACTTATATGGGTAACGATGTTACATTGTTTGGAATTGTTGTAGGTGCAATCAAGTTGATTTCAGAAAAGCAAGTCAATAAACTTGCAGTTACCTCTATGAATACTTGTGCCTTGTTAATGACTACTCAGTTTCAAGGAGAGACAAACAAGAAGCAACACTGTGTGGAGTTGCCAGAGTTACAAGGACTCCTTGATACCTTTTCTAACATCTTGTAGATTCCTCAAGGGCTTCCACCACCTCAACAACATGACCACAAAATTCAGTTGAAAGATGAGACTAAGGCAGTAAAGGTTAGACCTTATTGATACCCCACTTTCCAAAAGAATGAAATTGAGAAGATGGTGGCAAAGATGAAAGAAGCAGGAATTATCAGAGATAACACCAATAGCTTTGCTTCTCCTGTTCTTCTTATGAAGAAAAAAGATGGGTCGTGGCATCTATGTGTTGATTACAGGGAACTAAACCAAATTACAGTGAAAGATAAGTTTCCTATTCCACTTGTGGAAGAACTTTTAGATGAATTGGTAAGGGCTTCTTATTTCTCTAAGTATGATTTAAGGTTAGGCTACCACCAAATTAGAATGGTGGAATCTGATGTCCACAAAACAGCTTTTCGTACTCACCACGGGCTTTACGAATTTTGGGTAATGCCATTTGGTCTCACCAATGCTCCAGCGACCTTCAAAGCCTCATGAATCACATTTTTCAGCCTTATCTCAGATGCTTTGTTCTTGTCTTCTTTGATGATATCCTTGTATATTCGGTTGATTAGGATACTCATCTTTAGCATTTATAGTAGGTATTTGAAACACTGAGGCAACACCAATTGTTTGTCAAGATCAGTAAGTGTGTCTTTGGGTCTCGAGAAGTGGAATATCTCGGGCATGTAATCAGTGGTCATGGTGTTGCTATTGATCAAAGCAAGGTTGCTTGTATTTTGGCATGGCCATACCCTAAGTCTGTGAAAGAAGTCAGAGGTTTTTTGGGACTTACTGACTATTATAGGCGATTTATTCAAGATTATAGAGCAACAGCTCAACCCTTGACAGCCTTACTTAAGAGCAATGGTTTTGTTTGGAATTCTACTGCATAAAAGGCTTGGTACAAATTGAAAAATGTTGTAGTATTGGAATCAATATTAGCACTTCTTGACATCAATGTTACATTTGTTGTGGAGTCAGATGCATCAAGTGAAGGAATAGGCATAGTGCTTAGCTAACAAGGGAAACCTATTGCCTACTTCAATAAAGCGCTATTTGACAAACATAAAGCCCTATTCATATATGAAAGAGAGATGCTTACTATGTTAGTTGCTGTTAAGAAGTGGAGTTCGTATTTGTTGGGCAGACACTTTGTGATCAAAACCGATCATGAGAGCCTTAAGTTCTTTTTGAATTAAAAGACTCACACTCCAGCACAACAAGCCTGGGTCATGAAAATTTTTGAGCTTATGTATAGATAAAGGTCTTCTAATGTGGTTGTTGATGCGTTATCACAACTACTCTCCTCTGAGTTCCATGCTATCTCAATTTTTCACACTGATTTGTTTGCTAAAATTCAGCGCTTGTGGGTAAAGGATGCCACATTGGTTAAACTCATGCATAGAATCAAGCACAGCCCTACTAATAATACTAAGTACTCTTGGCAAGACGGCTAACTTCGCAGTAAGGGAAAACTTATTGTCGAAGCTAACACTTCTCTTAGACAAGAGTTATTACATTATTTCCATAGCATTGCAGCAAGTGGGCATTTGGGGTTGAGGCCACCAAGAAAAGAGCTATAACAGTAATTCATTGGAAGGGACTAAAGAAGGACATCAGGAATTTTGTGCTTGAATGCTCTGTTTGTCAAAGATGCAAGTATGACAACTCAGCTTTACCTGCGTTACTACAGCCAATGCCTATTCCAAACAAGGTTTGGTCTGATATCTCTCTCAATTTCATTAAAGGACTACCCAAATCCTATGGTAAGTACGTGATTCTTATTGCTGTGGATATACTCAGTAAATATAAGCATTTCCTACCTTTGTCTCATCCCTTTACTACCTTGAATGTAGCTTAGATTTTCTTAAACAATATCTATAAGTTGCATGGAATCCCTGCTCGTATTGTGATTGACAAGGATAAAATCTTCCTTAGTCAATTTTGGAAGGAATTATTTAACCTCCTTGGAACTAAACTACAGTTTTTTGCTACTTATCACCTATAAACAGACGGGTAACCTGAAGTATTGAATAGGAGTTTGGAGACTTATCTTAGGTGTATGTCCTTTAAGAAGCCTAAGGAATGGTGTCGTTGGTTACCTCTGGCTGAATGGTGGTACAATACCACCTACCACACAGCCATCAAAAGCACTCCTTATGAAGTAGTCTATGGCTAATCTCCCCCTCTTCACTTACCATATTTTTTGGAGACTCCAAAGTTGAAAATGTTGATAGAAGCTTATCTGCGAGAGAAGAAACCATTCAGATGTTGAAATTCCATTTGCATCGAGCTTAACAACGTATGAAAGTACAGGCAGATAGAGGAGTGTCTGACAGAACATTTGTATTGGAGATTTTGTTTATCTTAAACTCCAGCTTTATCGACAACAGTCAATAGTTTCCAGAGCTTGTCAAAAGCTACCTCCCAAATATTTTGGTCCCTTCAAAGTATTGTCTAAGATCGGAAATGTTGCATACAAGCTACAACTACCACCAGAATCATAGGTAAACCAAGTTTTCCATGTGTCTCAGTTAAAAAGGCATGAGGGAAATAAGCTCATACAATTTGAATTGCCTATTGTCGATGGAGATGGTCTCATAGCAAGGGAACCAATGGCCATTTTGGATCTAAGGATGACAAAGAAAAAAGACAAGGCTATCACTAAAGTCTTGGTTCGTTGGAGTCACAGTTACCTAGAGGATGCAACTTGGGAGGTTTTTCATGATCTAGAGAAGCAACTTCCTCTTTTCAATCCTTAAGGACAAGGATTGTCTTCAAGGGAAGGGTATTGTTATGAGCTAATAGTAGTACTTAAATAAAACTATGTTTTATGTTTTTAATTGTAAGCATGCAGACATATTAGTCTTAGTTACTTCGACGTAACAAACTTGTCAGTAGCTGAGCTACCTTATATGCACAGATGGAAGGAATACAATCCAATCATTTGCCAAATTCTCTCTCTTACTATTTTTCCTATGCTGTTAACTATCTCCCTCATCATATTCCTCTGTATCTTCCTTCTTTTCTCCATTTCTATGTTCTTAAGGTTGACAGGTGAAGGACGCCATTGATCACTGAATTACCATTTCCAGAAGGCTAGTACTAATATTGTAGATGTATAGATGTGAATTTACTGATTTAAGGTTAGATTATCAATCCAAGATGCTTTCCTTTCTTCTGCAGTGAATTCATATCTAATTTGATACATCGAAGTTGACTTTATTTTTCATAAAATATCATGGATATCAGAACAATCTTTTGAGAAATCTCTAACAAAATTCCTCCTCTTTACTGCTTGGAGTTAGACTACGCATCTGTTTATGAGAAGCATGTGAAAAACGTTAATTATATTGTTATTTAAGGGATAAGGCTAGCCTCTCTGATGCTTTAAAATCCAAAAATAAAGAAAATGAGGCTTACTTGTCAGAAATAGAAGTTATTTTCTTGTCATTTAGTCTTGTCTCTAACTTTGGCACTATCAAGATGCATCTTGATATGAATTGTTCTATGTATTCCAACAACTATTGCATCAAATCACAAAGAGAGATGATTATAACATCAAGGTAATTAATTTATTTGCTTTATTATATACTAGTATCGTTTTACCATTTTTTTCATGCTTACTGCTCGAAAATGATGGGTTCTTTTGAAAATTTTTTATAATTATGTATTTTGCTGACTAGGTACCCTTATTTTGTTTCTTGATGCTTCTTTTCAAACCTCAAAATGTACCACTAGCTACCAGCTATGCATTTAGAAGTGAACAGTTTTTCGTATGATCATGGATGATTGCATATAAATTATTGACATTCAAAGCTGTACTTGGTTATAACATTATAAACTCTGAAGTCAACGAATCTATAACATTTTTTGTTATATGTATAATTATTTATGCTTCCAATAAAAGGTTATTTCTCTGAGGTAAAATTTAGCTGTTGTTTCCTAGCAAAACATCAAAATGGCAATAAAATATGGAGTGTTTAGATGCTTTAAAACTAGATTAGAGATATGTTACATAAACTAATCTATAATGTCACGGTCTGAAATACAGCTTTTTATACCATTTTTAAACCTTACTTACCGTCGGTTGGGCTGTTTGCAGTGCCTTTGCTAATAATTTAATTTAAAATTTATATTCATTTTCAAAACTAATCCCAGGAACTATTTCTTTTCACTTAAGATAAACAAAATATATGAGCTACAAATTTTCAAAATATATTTTTCCATTTGATTTACATCCCAAGTCTAAGTACATATAGCAAAAGTACTGTACATATAAATCCGAACATATAAATATAAATCATGTATACCTCTACAGATATATCAACTCCACCTGAGGGACACCAAAAATAATACTCCTCCCACTCAAAGCCAAGAGATCACTGAAAATAATCTAGAAGGAGAAGGAAGGGATAAGCTAATGCCCAATAAGAGAATCGTATACAAGAACTGATACTATGTATCCTATATGCAAGTATCAAAATCATATTTTATATTAAAAGCATGATGTATACGAATGAGTTAGGCACAATGTAAAGGAAGGATACTATGATCGGTTAGGTAACTAAATAGAGTATAGGAGGTACATTGAAGTACCTGTCGTGTTCCAGTCTCTAGTACCAACTATAGGGATTTCATTTGAAATTACACAGTTCGGCAATCGTGCATAATTCGGTAAACAGTAACAAACAACTTTTAATAATAACATTCATATATTCAAGTAAACAATATAAATCAGTTCTCTGCAAACTATATAAAAATCATTTTTCAATAACATTAACAAAACTTGGAAAGCATATTCAATGATTATTAAACATTTCATTATTCAAAATCCATATCATATATATATACTTCCTAGGAGTACCCAGGATGTCTGGGAATTTTCCATCCCAGATAAAACAATTGAGACAATGTATCACCTAATATACTCATGCAGGGAGACATATGGCCATAGTCTAAGGTCATTCGCAGATGAACACGGGCCAAATGTCACCTGAGGACACTGAATAATTAGATCAGGATCACTTAGCTACAATAACAGTAATAGTAATAGTAATGTGCATGTGCTCGTAAGCAGCTATGGGGCCAACAGTCTCAAAACAGTATATAAAACAGTTCATAGTAGTTTACAGAGATAAGTTCAATAACATGTATCTTCAGTCAGTCCATAAATATATATTTAAGAAATATAAGTAGTTCAAAAATAAAAATTCATAAAATATTCATATTGTAATATCCAATTCTAAAAATGTTCTATTTATCTGTAAATCAATTATAAAAACATGCCAGTACCCTCACGTACGTAAAATTCAATAACATGAATTCTTAAATATTGTTTTTCGGTGTTTAGTGAAAATATGCAATTTCAATAAATTAGAGAATTTAACTTAATAAATCTTTCATTTTTAATACTCAAGGATATTAAAAGATGATTCTACAAAATCATTAGAATTTTCGGTAGTATAACGGCTATTTCTAACCTAGCCTTCCTGCAGTGAAAACACAGTATATAAAACCAGTAATAGTTCCTATTTCAACACCAATTTCAACATTCCAAATTCACAAGATGTACATTTTATTTAAAACATGCACCATAGTATCCCTACGTCCTCTACACTCATCCCTTACCTCTTAATTCACTGTGTTTTTGTTCGTCAACACCAGTGTCAAATTCTGATTTTCGAGCTGCAAAATACCATATAAACACAATTTCGCACTGTCAAATCATCACATTTCAATTAAAATCAATTATTAACTTTCCATAAACCATCATATTGCATATAGTCACTTCCATTTCAATCTCTTTTACACCGGTGCTAACACTACAACTTTAGCTACACAACTCCGATTTTAGTTTTGATTTCACCTACAGTCTCCTATTAATTTGTACATTATTTTAAGACCTTAAATGCATTAAATTGAGAACAATTTCCTCCTCCCCTTCACCATGGCCGAATCCTTCAAAGCTTCCGCTCATGTGTTTTTCTTCAATTTCAACACAATTTCATGTTCCATGATATTTCTACATTAATTCTACGTTATTTTCCTATCTACCCATATCAAATTCATGCACATGGAGGCTTGGACAAAACCCTAAGGCTATGGTTCTCATGGTTCTATCTTGATTCAAGCTTAAATATTCATCTAAACATGTTAAACACTAGGTAGGAATCATGAAAACCATGGAAATTTCAACATTTCTATACATACCTCACTTGGCCAAATTCTTCAAGGACCCTGACCCATTTATTTTGGCTGATTTATATGATGACTTTGATGTAGGAAGATAGAGGAAGTTGAGGAGAACAACTTTGGTGAAGGAAGTTTTTAGTTTTAGTGAGATTTTGGTTAGGTTTTATAAGCTTTCTCTCTCTTGGAAGGTTTAGCTACGAAGGAAAAATGGAGTTGTTGGTTTTCTACCAAGAATGTTGAAGAAAATGCTGAAATTTCACTTAAAAATGATATTTTATAGTGAAAATTACCATTTTACCCTTATGTTTAAGTAATCTTTCTTTTTTGCCCTTTTCAATTCAACTTCAGTTTAAACAATCAGTATAATCATCAAAATATTTTATTTCATCATAAAATATATCTATTTAACTTGCTCTAACTTCTGGTTGAGCTTTTATTGAAGTTCGACTAGCCGTTTGGGTGAAATTACTAAAATACCCCTAACTGTAAAATCATGTAAATATTTATTTTTACGCAGATTTAATTCCATTAATCCACATGGCCTAGAACTTTATTTTATGAGAAATCTTCTATCACTAATAGTGGATCCAAAGTCAACTTGGTTTGACTGTTATTTACGAAAATTTTATAGATCTATGGACTTAATCGTCATTTTCTAATTTGTTTGCACGCTTATCAAAAATACACAAACAAGTAAATCTAAGTTGTAGATTCTTACCATATCCTTATTTAGCTCCAAGTATCATGACCTCCAAGTCTCACCTGCTCCGGAACACTAGAAGTTTTATGGGGCCCACCATTCGTTATTCTTTATTCTTACAAGGTACAAATCATTTAGATAACTATATTATATCTATAAATGTATACGGATGGTAGATGCATGAATATCACATATAAAATGCACTATGGTAAAAGCTTTACAAGTTTACGTTAAAATGGTAGCTCCTATTGCTACAACATCTACATTTATAAAATGGCTTGGCTTGGTTGTGTTATATTGAACAAAAAGGTTAGAGTTGCAAGTAAAGTTATCGTAATTTGCAAATGGCATTTCCTCTAATAGACTCAGCATTATTGAAATAATTAGAATTCTTCCGTCTTCTTATATATATTTATGATTTTGAATCACGAATAAGTCAAATAGTTTATTAGTTAGTCCCATCACCATGTTATTGTTCTTGCTACAACTTCTTTATTATCATGCAACTTCTTTCCCACATGTTATGTCCTCATCACCTTCCCTCACTCTCCCTTAATTGTAGTTTAAATCAACGCTTCAATCATTCAAATAGCTAATAGTACTTGCCAATGCCCCTTAGCTCTTTTTTTGTTTTCAAGGTGAGAAAGAAGGGTCCCAATTCTCATAATTGGACTTTGGGAATCACCTATTGATTAATTAATCATGTAGGGATAGATTTTTTAAGCTTGCATGTTACTTAATTTCTTGCATGGCTATATTGTTTTAGCTGTTGTTCATTTAGTGCTTTATTTTAATTGCTAAACTTAATACCTAAGATAAGGATGTTATTCTTTTAATTGGTTTTGATCAAGAGGTAACTATTTATTTATTTATTTTCCCTCTTTGGATGATGAAGCAATTTGATTTTCTTCCCTATTAAATGGTTTTTTTTTCCAAAATGCGTGTGCCTTGGTAAAGACACCTCATCATGGGGCAAGGGTTGATCTGGCATCTCGAAGGACTTGATATTAACACTTGAGCATGTGTAGGCACTTGATTAAGATCTGTAAATAATGTTTTCTCCCTTCTCATTTTCGGTATCTGCTATTCTTCATCAGTTGTAACTCGTGAGATTCAACTCTTATGCTTCAGTCACACTACTGTTGGTGTTTTTGTTCTTGGGCAAATGTTTCAAAAGGCGTGGGAAACTAAAGCTGTAGAGAAACAAGCCTAATTCAATGATTTCATTAAGGTAGCATACTAAGAACGATTGTTGATGAACACAAAGTGCAAAAGAAATCCACAAAAATGAAAATTATATTAGTTCATAGCCTTCTAGCTAATTAGAGTCTGCTTGATCTATTTCTATCTTTTGGCATACTATTTTAGCATTTCATGTGTATATATATAAATAATTCTAACATGTGTTTTACTAGTACGTGTTTTAATTAGATGTTGTAAAAGTAAAATGTAACTTTAACTTGTGCTTTACTTATATACATTTTGCTTAATTTGAGATTCACTTGTTTAAATTTAAGATGAACTAAAAAAATATGATAAACATGCATGATCCAGAAAGTGAGAAAAGCAAGTCTGCTACAAACTGTTTGGTATATAAACTGTTTGCTATTTTCTCTCTTGGCCTGTTTTATTCAATTAAACTATTGGATTGGAACTTGAGTTTGCTATGTTACATTGTTGTATTTATATTGTTGTGTTACAATTACTGCTACAAATTGCTTGCTGTAATATATCGGTGAACTCAAGCTTGCTTGCTGCATTACATTGGTTGCTGTATTTACAATTGTTATATTATAATTACTACAACAAATTGTTTGTAGTATTACACCTATAAACTTGAGTTTGTTTATTGTGTTAAATTGTTTGTTGTATTTACAATTGCTGTATTAAAATTATTGCATACATGGAAACTTGAGCTTGCTTGTTGCATTACATTGGTTGCTGGATTTACAATTGTTGTATTAGAATTACTGCTACAAATTGCTTGTTGTATTACACTTTGGAACATGAACTTGCTTGCTGTATTAGTTTTTGTATTTACAAAATTCATGATAAAAATGTATGTGTAGTGCTTTTTAATTGCTACCATTTTGACAAAGTCTGGCAATAAGTCGTGGATTATTGCTTTTATTTTCTTTTAATAATAATTTATTATTTTTCTTTTCAAATTATGTAATATGTTGTATTGGTCGTTTGTTAATAATTATTTATCGCAGATTCAAGTGGTACAAACTCATAATCAACACAATTACCATCAACTCAAGAATTGGATTGAGAGTTACAATTCAAGTTTATTCTAGTGTTTCCTAGATTTGGTATATTTTGTTTCAAATTTTCAAATTTATTAGGTGGTCTTCATTCTTTATTTAAATTTCTAAATATTAAACAATTTGGATTGTATTATTTTTACTTTATTAAAAAAAATTTATTTCTATATGATTTACGTTGATTTTATTAAATGTATTAATTACATTTAAGAACCAATGAAAATGTTTAAACAATTATTTATTTTGTAATACTATTTAAGCGAGATTTTACATGGATAATACCATTTTTATTTAATTAATAAAATATAAATATTATTTATAATTAAAGAAATGTAATGCAAAATATTATGGCACTAAATATTTAGTCATCATTATAAAATCGAAATGCCATGGCATTTGGGAATTTATTATGATGTTACTTTACTAGAATATGTGATGATAATTTATGTTATTTATATGTGACGATTTTATATTTCGTCACCTAAAATTAAAGTCTTAACTATTTTCAGTGGCATTTGAGATGTTATTGTACTATTATAGGTGACGATAATTTATGTCACCTAGAGCTTGACGATTTCATATTTCTTCACTTAAAAATAAATTAGTAACTATCTTTAGCGACATTTGGGCATTATATATGACGTTACCATAATATTATAAGTGACGATAACTTATGTCACATATAGTCTAACAAAATGATATTTTGTCACAAAAAAAAATTTAAAATTTTAACTATTGTTAGTGACGTTTAAGAGTTTTTTATAACATTATCGTACTATCATATGTGACAAAATTTTATATTACCTATAGTGTGACGATTTGATATTTCGTCACTAATATATAAAATTTTATCATATCTTTTGAAGCAATATTTATATTTAGTGAGAAATTTTCGTATTAATTTATGATGTAATCGGATGTCATAAAAGAGTAATCATTAGGTGATGTTTTACGTTATTGTTACATTGGAGTCACACATAGGTGACGAAATTAAATGATTGTCATATTTGACATTTAGAAACGGCACAAAGGTGACGATCGTTGTGATGATGAATTTTTCATGATGAAATCTATTGGTGACAAAAAATTAAAATTTTATGACGTTATTTCATGCGTCACAAATTGCCAAATTGTTGTAGTATGTGTCGATGAGATTCAAAGGTACCTATGTAGCACATAGGTCTATCAGGATTCTAGAGGTGGCTCTCACGATCTGAAATCTTACAACATTGTCCTTTTTGCAAAATTGGCTTGCAGTTTTCAAAACTTTAATCAAAACAGTTTTGAGTTTTCACATATGCATAAATGCCATTTGTTGCAAAGTCAACTCAAAACCATGATTTTCAAGCTAATACATAATGTAAGTTATTATAAAACTTATGAATAAAAGCAACTTAAACTGAATATGCTATGCATGTAATCACATATGCATCAATGGAATACCATTACACGCTTTACATGGCTACCTAGTAATATTTAATGCATGCCATGCTCATATACACAAAACTTATACACACATGGACAAACGAGGTTTACAAAAGCACTTACCGCATAAACATTTCACTTCACTCAACATACAAGCTTGGCTGGCCACAACATAAAACAAGGTTTTCATCCTAGCCCAAGCACTATCCAGAAACATGTTTCAATTGGATCTTGTATCTTACATTTACTTACCTTAATAGCCAAACCAATAGCATTTGCATAGCTTAATCAAAAAATTTGCTTAATTATTAACAATAATTTAAACATCTTCTACCAGATGATAGTAACATTATTTACTTATACCAGATGATAGTAACATTATTTACTTATACCTTTTACCTCACGCTGAACAAGTACTTCCTTTAAGCCTCCAATTGAAGCTCAAGCTTCCACACCATTGCAAGTCAATATACATCATTCCATTACTATATCTATTCACATTCAATGCATTCCACAAGCATTAACTCTCCATTTCAATGTTCGTATGTTCACTAGGTCATGAGTGTCCATTTACAAATCCATTTCATATCACAATATTTCTAAACCATTTCCACCACTTTTACATTACAATATGAATACTAAGACCCCCACCACCATTATAAGTCCTCTTAGTAATTTAAATATGAATATTTCATGAATATTTAAATATTACTTTATTAAATATTCACAATAAATCCACAATTTCCAATCATCAAGTGATTATTCAATTATTTCTCAATCTATAGACTTACCCAAAACCATTTCATAATAATATCATCATCACTCAGTTATTTTCATCACTTCATCATCATATTCAACATACAACAACAATTTCTTAGCCAAGACGATTCAAACTGCCACACTCATCAACACTTTCATCACTTTCTCCACATTACAAATCACTATTCACATCATGTGAGACCCTCAATTTCCATGTATTCCTCCATGTATGTAAAGTATTCTAAGTTAATATGATTAAATGAATGTGAAGTTGATGTGTAATTGATGTATGAATAATGTATGAATGATGTATGCATGATGAATGCAATATAGAAGAAATAATAGAGTTGAAGGTCAATAAGTCAAATGAAGTATGTTGATATCAGGAAATATTAAGAGTATGAGACAAGAAATTAAATCAGATTTTGATTGGAGGTTAAATGGATGAGTCATAAGGAAATTAATGGGTCAAATGAGTCAAGGGGATGCTAATGGCTGAGATAGAGAATGGATGAGCATGCATTTAATGCATGAAGCATGACTCATCACCCTCATCATCAACGTCAGCCACTCTTCTCCCAGCTCTCCCTCTCGTTCATCTCCATTCTTCCAAGTTTTCCATTCCAAGTTCCTTGCTAAACCACCTTACTCCCTCATCAATTCACTAAGTTCATTAGATGAAAATCGATCCTTGTCACTAGACTAAGTGAAATCCAAAGTTTGGTGGATTGATTTCAAGTATTGGAGGAGATCTCAAGATTTGAAGTTTTGGTCTCTAGTGAAGGTAAGAGAAGAGGATGATTTAGCTAACTTTGTTGATGATTTGGAGTTGTTTTAAGTTAGTATAACATGTGTATGTGGTTTAATTTAAGGTTTGATATGATGTGGTGATTTCAGATTTGAAGAAGTGAAAGCTAGGGTTACGCGCCAAGTGATTTCGCGTTCTCGAAGGAATCGAGGTAAGGAAATTATGTAACGGACGTAAGGCGGCTATGTCCGCATGTTTTATGATGTTGTTATGTGCTTTGGAGAGAAACAATAGTTGAGTTTGTGCAGGAAAAGATGCATTTTCGGACTTGTCTCCTAGTACCAATTAGGCTAGGGGCAGCCGACTGCCTTAGAGGGAAGTCGACTGCCTAGAGACAACCAAAACATCGTTTTCGAAAACTGATGCAAACCAGTCGACTGCTATGTAAGCCAGTCGACTGCTATTTACCCAGAAGTATTCTGTTTCAAACCAGTCGACTGCTATATGGGACAGTCGACTGCTATTGGTCAAATTGTATTCTGTTTGAAAACCAGTCGACTGCTATATGACCAGTCGACTGCTATTTGCTAAGAAGCATTCTGCTTGAAAACCAGTCGACTGCTATATGGACCAGTCGACTGCCTCCATGTATTTTTCGAAAAGAAAATAATTTCGAGAAATAAAATTATGAAGCAGTAGTCGACTGCCCTATAAGACCAGTCGACTGCCCTGTATGAAAAGATGTTTTCAAAGCTTATTTGAATTAAACACAAAGGTGTTTCTGAAAAGAATATTATAAATGTTTTGAGGCTATGGACTGCGTAATGATTATGCATTTCTGATGGCTGAGAGACTCTGATCAAGTCCTCAGTAATATGTATGTTAAGTGAGGAACCCTAGTCCGGTCCTCAAGACCATTAGTGACACCTGACTAGTGTTCACTATGGTATTATTAAGGCAGGAGAGAATCCCTGACCTCTACATGGTATACCAATGTACTAATGCATGATTAGAGTCATATGAGTCATATGAATGGGAATGAACGGTTCATATGACGACTCAATCGCTTAAACATTGTACATAGTCTCCATCTATTATAAAGTACAAGATGTATGTATGAAGAAGTATATGATGTATGTTTTAAAGTATGATATGAAGTATGATGTTTTAAAGGAAGTATGCTTGCCATGTCATTTTAAATGAATATGCATGGTTACAAACAATGCATGAAAGAAGTTTATGAAGCATGCTTTATAATGCTTTACATGACATTATAGAGCCAAGTGGGAAAAATGCATATAGAGGCATAGCACGCTCTTTTATGTAGTTTTCTTACTGAGCGTAAACTCACCCCTTTTTACGACCATTTTTCAGATTACTTAAAGTGAGCCTCGCTCCGATTAGAGGAGCTTGATTTTGAAGAAGTAGAGTGTACCTTCTCGATACGCTTCCCAGTTAGCATAAAAGGTATACTTACATGTTTATGTATAACAAATGTAATTCAGTTACAGTACAGTACAAGTAGCTAATATGTACTTAGGAATTCTGGGGATGTAAGATAAAGACGATGTATGAGATCCTGTGGAAATGAAATGGTATTTATATATATCATTTGATGTTTATTGAAAAGAAATAATTTGTGTGAGCTATTAGATAATTAGCTTAAGAGTAAAGAAAGAATGACACTAGATAAACTAAATCAAAATAAGATCGGATAAGAAAATAAGAAAAAGTTAGGTGATAAGATGGAGTGACGGGGACGTAACAGAGTGGTATCAGAGCAATTTGATTGGAGGTTTGTCAGTGTCAATAAGTTAGAAATAGAGTATATCCCCAATTGTACTGTACTTGTCTGAATGCAAATGTATAGTATAACTGCTTATGGTTATACTAAAGAGCTCAATGATGACTATTTTTACAGTATGAGCTCACGAAGAAGAGGTACAAGTAGAGGAAGAGGACGGGGTTGCACTGAAGAGCCCCCAGTTCCGTCTCCTCAACCATCTCCACCACATAGCCCGAATACGAGACTGGCTAAGATGGAGAAGCACATGGAGAATATGGCCACGATTTTTACCCAATTCATGTCTAAATTCCCGAATGTGGCCACAAGTACCCCAGCAGCTACACCTGTAGTTCCTCCTACGGAAGTAACACCACCAGTCCCAGTTACTGGAAGGCGAGATCCTAGAGCCTATTGCAGTGTGGCATTGATTAAGGAATTCAAGAAGTTGGATCCGCCTAAGTTCAAGGGGGAAAGAGATTTGTTGACAGCTGAGAACTGGATGAAAGCAGTCCTCAAATCTTTTGAGTACATGCCCTGTTCTGAAAGGAAAAAAGTAGGATTGGCTGCCTACCTACTAGTGGATGATGCTGAATATTGGTGGCAAGCCACTCGGACCGTGTTAGAGGCCCGATATGATGAGGTTACGTGGGATAGATTTGTAGAGGCTTTTAATGAACAGTACATCCCGCGCACGGATCGGAATAGATTGAAGATTGAGTTTTTAAGTTTAACTCAAGGTACGATGACGGTGAATCAATATGAATCTAAGTTCACCACCTTGAGTAGATTTGATCCAGAGGTCAGAAGAGATGAAGGGCATAAGATCTATAGATTCATCGAGGGATTGAAGTCCCCGATTAGATCTAAGTTGTATCCGATGGATATCACCTCTTATGGAGAAGCTGTCCGTAAGGCTCAGTTGTGTGAGCAGGACTATGACCTACATCATGTTGACTTCCGAGCCAAGGGTAAAGGCAAAGAACCGATGAAGCGGAAGTCGGATGAAAAAGCTTCGAGTGATAAGTATCCATTTCGGAGAAGTAGACGATCTGAAGGAGTTTCTATAGGTAAGTAAAGTATGAAAAGATAATCTTTAAATTAATTTAATAGTTATATGGAATTATATTGAAGTTGGAGTTATAATGATGATGGTAATGATATAGGTACTCCTAAAGCTACAGGGATTAAGATAAGTGATGAGCGATCCCGAAATCAAGTTGGAAGTACCGCTAGCTCGCAAAAGAGTACGATGCAAAGATGTGAGCAGTGCGGAAAGTTTCATGGATCACAGCCATGTCGCTTGGCAAGTGGCGCTTGCTTTAGATGTGGGGAGAAAGGGCATATGATTAGAGATTGCCCTCAGAGAGATCCGAGGATGTCTGATGAATCGGATAAGACCCCTAAACCACAACCTAAGGCTACTGCTGCTGAGAAGGGAAAGAAAGCTGTGACCTAAGGACGAGTATTTGCCATCGACGAAGAGTCTGCCGATGCCTCGTCCAAAGTGATTAAAGGTATAATTTACCTATTTGATATGAGTGTCATGGCATTGTTTGATCCAGGCTCTACGCATTCATTTGTGTCTCCTAGGATTGCTATGAAAGTGCCTGTTGAGCCTGAGATTTTAGAACAATTATTAAGAATAAGCACACCCTTTAAGGAATCACAAATGACAGAATTAGTGTATAGAAAGTGTAAGCTACGGGTAGGAGAAAAAGAATCTAAGGCTGACCTAATCCTACTGAATATGTAGGGTTTGATGTTATTTTGGGTATGGATTGGTTAGCTAATAATCATGTTATATTAGACTGTTATGCTAAGAGTGTAACCTTCTCTTCACCCGTTAGCTATGTTGTAAATTTTGCAAGTAATTAATATGAAGTCTGTTTGGTTTTTGATTTGAATTCATATGAAAGTAATGAGAAGTACGTATGACTGTATGAAGGATTTATTGCTTATGTGGAAGACGTAGATCAGAAACGTCCCGGACTCAATGATATTCCTGTAGTCCGAGATTTTCCTGAGGTGTTCCCGGATGATCTTCCAGGACTTCCTCCGGATAGGGAAGTGGAGTTCACTATCGATTTGGTGCCGGGGACTGAGCCTATATCAAGAGCTCCCTATCGGATGGCCTTGGTAGAATTGGAAGAACTTAAGAAACAGCTTCAGGAGTTGCTAGACAAGGGATTCATACGACCCAGCGTATCCCCTTGGGGTGCTCCTGTACTTTTTGTCAAGAAAAAGGACGGTAGTATGAGATTATGCATAGACTACCGGTGGTTAAACAAGGTGACAATCAAGAACAAGTATCCTCTTCCCAGGATAGATGACCTCTTTGATCAACTTAAGGGTGCGCAAGTCTTTTCCAAGATAGACTTGAGGTCGGGATATCATCAGTTGAAGATTAGAAATGAAGATATCCCTAAGACTGCATTCAGGACACGGTATGGCCATTATGAATTCTTGGTGATGCCGTTTGGTCTGACCAATGCACCTGCAGCCTTCATGAATCTGATGAATGATGTATTTAAGCAGTACCTGGACCAGTTTGTCATTGTTTTCATCGATGACATTTTGGTGTATTCGAGGTCACGGGAAGAGCACGAGCAGCATTTGAGGATTGTTTTGGAGACCCTCAGAAATCGAGGACTGTATGCCAAGCTAAGTAAATGTGATTTTTGGTTGAATCAAATCTCCTTTTTAGGTCATGTGATCAGTAAAGATGGAGTCTCGGTTGATCCATCAAAGATTGAAGCGGTGGTTCAATGGGAAAGACCGAAGACAGTGACGGAGATTAGGAGTTTCTTGGGTTTAGCTGGCTACTATAGGAGGTTTGTAGAGGGTTTCTCGAAGCTAGCTGCTCCACTGACGCGCTTGACGCGCAAGGAAGTGAAGTATGAGTGGAATGAAGCCTGTGAGTGTAGCTTCCGAGAGTTGAAGCACAGACTGACGACTGCACCGATTCTCACCATCCCTAGTGGTTCAGGTGGATTTGCGGTGTATAGTGATGCCTCAAGGCAAGGTTTGGGATGTGTGTTAATGCAGCATGGTAAAGTAGTAGCATATGGTTCTAGACAATTGAAGGACCATGAGAAGAACTACCCCACTCATGATTTGGAGTTAGCTGCAGTAGTGTTTGCCCTGAAGATATGGAGGCATTACTTGTATGGTGAGAAATTTCAGATTTTTACAGATCACAAAAGTCTGAAATATTTGTTTTCTCAGAAGGAATTAAACATGAGGCAAAGAAGATGGCTCGAGCTACTGAAGGATTACGATTGTGAGATCTTGTACCACCCGGGAAAAGCCAATGTAGTGGCGGATGCTCTGAGCCGGAAACATGTAAGTATGGTGTCTTATATGATGATAAAAGAGCATGAACTAATTGAACAATTTGCAAGCCTCAATCTTAATGTTATGCCTCATGAGCATATTGGAATGATGGCTAGTTTGAGAATTGAGCCAGAGTTAATGGACAGAATTCGTAGTGCTCAAAAGGAAGATGATAGATGTATAGAAGCCATGAATCAGATGCAATCAGGTATGACCTCAGAAGTTAATGTCAGTAGTGATGGAATTTTGAGGTTTAGAGGTCGTATATGTGTTCCTAATGATGATGAATTGAAGAAGTTGATCTTGAGTGAAGCACATGCCACTAAGTACACGTTACACCCAGGAAATACGAAGATGTATCATAATCTTCGCAAGGTGTACTGGTGGAAGGGTATGAAGAGAGACATCGCAGATTTTGTAGCAAAATGTCTCACATGTCAACAAGTTAAGGTAGAGCACCAAAAGCCAGCAGGATTACTGCACCCTCTGCCTATACCTACATGGAAGTGGGAACACATTACGATGGATTTTATTATGGGGCTGCCCAGAACCAAGAGAAATCATGATGGTATTTGGGTGATTGTCGATAGAATGACAAAATCAGCTCACTTCCTACCTATGAAGTCAACTGGTACACTCAATGCTTTGGCAGATATGTATGTAAAAGATGTAGTAAGACTACACGGTGTTCCAGTGAGCATCACTTCTGATAGAGATTCCAGGTTTACTTCCCATTTCTGGGAGCATTTTCAGGAAGCCATGGGATATAAGTTAAGTTTTAGCACAGCTTTTCATCCGCAGACTGATGGACAGTCCGAGCGCACGATTCAGACGCTCGAGGATATGTTGAGAGCTTGTGCTATGGACTTTAAAGGCTCCTGGGATGACCATCTGCCATTGGCTGAGTTTGCGTACAATAATAGCTATCATGCAAGTATCGGGATGGCACCATATGAAGCTTTGTATGGAAGAAGGTGTCGATCTCCGATTGGGTGGGAAGAAGTGGGCGAACGTAAGTTATTAGCTCCAGATTTAGTCGAGCAAGCCTCAGAAGATGTTAAGCTGATTTGTCAGAGACTTAAGACAGCTTAGAGTAGACAAAAGAGCTATGCAGATGCTCGACGGAGACCACTCGAGTTCATGGTTGGAGATTTTGTGTTCTTGAAGGGATCATGAGATTTGGCCGACGAGGTAAGTTGAGTCCTCGCTACATCGGTCCATTTGAGGTCTTGGATCGGATAGGTGATGTTGCCTATAGATTGGCATTACCTCCGGAGCTATCGGGAGTGCATAATGTGTTTCATGTGTCGATGCTCCGAAAGTATAATCCGGATCCGTCTCCGTCTCATGTCATTGAGTATGAACCCTTGGAGATAAGGGAAGATATGAGCTATGTAGAAAGACCGATTCGGATCTTGGATTGGAAAGATAAAGTGTTGAGATCTAAGACGATTCCGTTAGTGAAAGTTCTCTGGCAATACCACACGATGGAAGAAGCTACGTGGGAGCTAGAAAGCCTAATGAGAGAAAGGTATCCAGAGTTGTTTACATGATAAGCTAAGGCAAATTTGGAGGACCAAATTTTCTAAGGCGGGGAGGATGTGAGATCCTCAATTTCCATGTATGTAAAGTATTCTAAGTTAATATGATTAAATGAATGTGAAGTTGATGTGTAATTAATGTATGAATAATGTATGAATGATGTATGCATGATGAATGCAATATAGAAGAAATAATAGAGTTGAAGGTCAATAAGTCAAATGAAGTATGTTGATATCAAGAAATATTAAGAGTATGAGACAAGAAATTAAATCAGATTTTGATTGGAGGTTAAATGGATGAGTCATAAGGAAATTAATGGGTCAAATGAGTCAAGGGGATGCTAATGGCTGAGATAGAGAATGGATGAGCATGCATTTAATGCATGAAGCATGACTCATCACCCTCATCATCAACGTCAGCCACTCTTCTCCCAGCTCTCCCTCTCGTTCATCTCCATTCTTCCAAGTTTTCCATTCCAAGTTCCTTGCTAAACCACCTTACTCCATCATCAATTCACTAAGTTCATTAGATGAAAATCGATCCTTGTCACTAGACTAAGTGAAATCCAAAGTTTGGTGGATTGATTTCAAGTATTGAAGGAGATCTCAAGATTTGAAGTTTTGGTCTCTAGTGAAGGTAAGAGAAGAGGATGATTTAGCTAACTTTGTTGATGATTTGGAGTTGTTTTAAGTTAGTATAACATGTGTATGTGGTTTAATTTAAGGTTTGATATGATGTGGTGATTTCAGATTTGAAGAAGTGAAAGCTAGGGTTACGCGCCAAGTGATTTCGCGTTCTCGAAGGAATCGAGGTAAGGAAATTATGTAACGGACGTAAGGCGGCTATGTCCGCATGTTTTATGATGTTGTTATGTGCTTTGGAGAGAAACAATAGTTGAGTTTGTGCAGGAAAAGATGCATTTTCGGACTTGTCTCCTAGTACCAATTAGGCTAGGGGCAGCCGACTGCCTTAGAGGGAAGTCGACTGCCTAGAGACAACCAAAACGTCGTTTTCGAAAACTGATGCAAACCAGTCGACTGCTATGTAAGCCAGTTGACTGCTATTTACCCAAAAGTATTCTGTTTCAAACCAGTCGACTGCTATATGGGACAGTCGACTGCTATTGGTCAAATTGTATTCTGTTTGAAAACCAGTCGACTGCTATATGACTAGTCGACTGTTATTTGCTAAGAAGCATTTTGCTTGAAAACCAGTCAACTGCTATATGGACCAGTCGACTGCCTCCATGTATTTTTCGAAAAGAAAATAATTTCGAGAAATAAAATTATGAAGCAGCAGTCGACTGCCCTGTATGAAAAGATGTTTTCAAAGCTTATTTGAATTAAACACAAAGGTGTTTCTGAAAAGAATATTATAAATGTTTTGAGGCTATGGACTGCGTAATGATTATGCATTTTTGATGGCTGAGAGACTCTGATCAAGTCCTCAGTAATATGTATGTTAAGTGAGGAACCCTAGTCCGGTCCTCAAGACCATTAGTGACACCTGACTAGTGTTCACTATGGTATTATTAAGGCAGGAGAGAATCCCTAACCTCTACATGGTATACCAATGTACTAATGCATGATTAGAGTCATATGAGTCATATGAATGGGAATGAATGGTTCATATGACGACTCAATCGCTTAAACATTGTACATAGTCTCCATCTATTATAAAGTACAAGATGTATGTATGAAGAAGTATATGATGTATGTTTTAAAGTATGATATGAAGTATGATGTTTTAAAGGAAGTATGCTTGCCATGTCATTTTAAATGAATATGCATGGTTACAAACAATGCATGAAAGAAGTTTATGAAGCATGCTTTATAATGCTTTACATGACATTATAGAGCCAAGTGGGAAAAATGCATATAGAGGCATAGCACGCTCTTTTATGTAGTTTTCTTACTGAGCGTAAACTCACCCCTTTTTACGACCATTTTTCAGATTTCTTAAAGTGAGCCTCGCTCCGATTAGAGGAGCTTGATTTCGAAGAAGTAGAGTGTACCTTCTCGATACGCTTCCCAGTTAGCATAAAAGGTATACTTACATGTTTATGTATAACAAATGTAATTCAGTTACAGTACAGTACAAGTAGCTAATATGTACTTAGGAATTCTGGGGATGTAAGATAAAGACGATGTATGAGATCCTATGGAAATGAAATGGTATTTATATATATCATTTGATGTTTATTGAAAAGAAATAATTTGTGTGAGCTATTAGATAATTAGCTTAAGAGTAAAGAAAGAATGACACTGGATAAACTAAATCAAAATAAGATCGGATAAGAAAATAAGAAAAAGTTAGGTGATAAGATGGAGTGACGGGGACATCACACATCAAAACACCATAATCAATCATAAACCTACATCAATTTCATCGAACAACCGAAAATCCCTCACATTTTCATCATGGCCAGAATTTGTAGGGTAATTCTCTTCAAATTTGTCCACTACAAACATCAAAAAACCTTTATAAATATTAAGTCTACAAATCAAAGATTAAAACTTCACAAATCTTAACAAAATCTCACCTGTTCTTTTCTCTTCAAGGTGGAGTCACTCTCTTCAAAATACCCACACTTTTTCTTCAATTTCTTGCAAGAATTAGCCTTTGGGAGGTAGAAGAATTATGGGGTTTTAGGTTTGATTGTATGGGTTTTGAAGAAAATCTAAGGATTTGTTGAGACAAATGGGATTTTCCTCTTTTTATTCTTCCTTAGGTAGGTCATGGGTTTTGGGTTCTTTTTAGGGGTGATGGGTTCTAAATTTCCAGCCTTTAAAAGGCTTAAAAATATAAGATAAGGGTTCTATCTTGTGAAGACCCCAATTTTCTCATATTTGATATAAGCTACAGAGTGTAGGAATTTAAAAAGAAAATATTATTTGTTAAAATATTTAAATAAAGGGTCAGTTCGATTAGGTTCAAGGAAGTACTCGATAAGGGCCCTACAAGAACTTTTTCTGTCCATATCAAAGTGAGACCATAAATGATGATATTAGAGGTGAAATATGGATATAACAAGAATCTGTACCTCAAAATCACCTCGTTTGAGTATATTTTGAAAAGCAAGAAACAAATTCAAAAATGACTATCATGTCCATACCCCAGACGAACTTTTCTGAATAATGGTCAAATTAAATTGACTTGAACCCGCAAATTGTCATAGGATGATCCTCGCGTAAAGAAGTTTCATGTGGATCTAACCCGTGAACTGAATTACGAGAAAGTGTTAAAAGCAATGCGAACGAAATTGAAAATATTCGTTAAGGGGTAGTTTGGTAATTTCATTACCCACACTCGGTCAAACCCCCTTAAGAGTCAATAATTGATCATGTTTGACCTAAATATATGAAAAATAATGAAAATAAAATATTAAATCTGAATTTTAAAATTATTAAAATAATATTAAGACAAATGAAAATAATTGAATTATACAAGGGTATTCTGGTCAATTAGTATGGGAGCTAGTCAAAATGGTCAATGTTGACCAAAATTGACTCAAATAAATTAAATTTAACTAAAATAAAAATTAAAAATCTGAAATGTAGAAATAATAAAATAATTCAATGGCAAAGTGTAAATAATTGATTTATAGAGAAGCAATTTAGTAATTTTGCTACATTAGATTTTTCTTAAGAATAAAATAATATTAAAATAATACAATAAAAACAGAAAAGAAGCCATTCTCTGCTTAATGAACCGACTTTCCCCTTTTGCTGCCTTGCTGCTCGTTCCTTCTTCATTTTCCCCATGGATTCTTCACATTGCCTTATGAAACTTCATCCTCTCTTCATCAAATCAACCAACATTCTTCATAAAACCTATTACCCACTTCAAGATCACTTTAAATCTGGAATTAGAAGGCTGAACGGAAGGAAACAGAATGGGTTTTGGAAGGCTAAACTGATCGGCAGTGAAGAAGGTGAGGATTGGTGATGTTCCATTTGTTTCAGCTATGGTTTTCAATTTATTTATGCATGGGAATTATATTGGAGACCTTACAATGAAATAAAACTAGATGTAGAAGTGCTATGTTGATTCAGTCATGGAAAAAAAATGAAGAAAATGTTGTGATTGTAATGTATTTTGAGTAGGATTTAATAGTAAATAATGAGTGGAAATTGATTTGAACAAGATTGTAGTGATAACATGCAAACCATGGAAGTTGACGTGATGATGATTTTGCAAAAAAAACAGAAAGTGGCGTGAGATGGGTATTTGCTGTTGTGGCGTGATTGTATGATGGTGATGAAGATTTCAATGAATTTTAAGTGTTTGATTAAATACTTAAGTGAGTAGAAGAGGGTTATGAAACTGGAATGGATTAAAGAATGAAAACCATAAAGAGACGGTAAGTGAAGCTCACGGTAATGGTTGTAAAATAAGGATGATGATGAATTTTTCACTGCAGGGAAACTATTTGGTCATGAGGAAATAAAATGGAAAATAGTTATGAGTTAAATTTAGGAAAGAATAAATGAAAAATCATGAAGAGGAAGAGTAATTGGGGCTGCCGGCGATGGAAGGAACAATGGGAGGCTGTCGGCAGTGAAAGGAAAACCTGAAAAAGAAAAGAAAAGAAAAATGTTAATGTAATTTTGATAAATGGTAATCATAAAACTATATAATGATAAATTAAGACTAATTGTAAAACCACAATTAGAAAAAGAATAGGAAATAGGCAAATGTAAATTCAGCCAAAGCCTAATGCATGAGCTCTTATGTAAAATTTTATAATTTTATAATTAAATAATTAGTGAATAATATATATATATAGGTTAATTAAATTATTTGTGAGATTGAATTTGGATTAAGATTGAATTTTGGATAAGTAGAAAATTGGTTAATCATATTTCATGACATTAAATATTGAATTTTTTGGTTAATGAATAAGAAACAATATAACATATTAATAAAAGTTTTCAGTAAAATTTGTATTGGAAAATAATAAGAATGAATATTTGATTTTAATAGGAATTGAACAAAAATAAATGTTCATCATGAAATAAGAATTGGAATATGACAAATATTAGACAAGAAGAACAATTTGGTTAAGGCTTAATTTATGGGATTTTCATATGGAATTTCATAGATTATAGTTAAGAACCATTTATAAAGAATACTAAGGTTCTTAGTGAAATTGAATTGGCAAAAAGATTGTAAATTTAAATATACCCATATTGTCGTAATTAATAGAAAATGAAATAAATAGATTGTAGGAATTAATAAAATAGAAAATAGGAATTAAGAAAGAATTTAATTAAGGAATTATGAGACTATTAGTGAAGCAAATTAGCAAGGGGTTACCATTTAAGTATGATTATATTTGGTAATTAATAGGAAATTAAATAAATTAAAGATAATAGAATTTTAATGAAATTAAAATTTGGGGAATAAGTCAATTTAATTATAGTTAGAGTTTAATATTTAATAAGAGATAAAATAAATTACCATGTAAATTATAAATTAGGAAATAAGGATTAATAGAGTAATTAATTTATAGAATAATTGTTAGAGTTGAAATATGAATCATTAGTAGAAATTAAAATTGGGAAAAGATTTCAATGCAAGCGTAGTTAAGACATTTAATAGGAAATTAAATAAATATATCATTGATATTGACAAAATGGAAAATAGGAATTTATAGAATTATTTATTATAGTTATACATGAGAATTTAAATACAAATTGAAATTATTGGTGACATGAAAATTAAAGAAAGAATGGAATTTAATTGAAATTATATTTTGGTATTTAGTAGAAAATTATGGAATATTTATTAAAATTATAGTATAGAATTTCGAACATAATTTGAAATTATTGTGCAGTGCTAGGAAATCGAAAAATAAAGAGGCATAATTGGAGTTATCGAATTTTAAATTGCACGGAAGTAGAGGTAAGAAACATATATAAGAGTTGCATAGGAGTTTCTTTATTTATTTATACTCGGTAATTTTCGGAAACCAATTTTAACCATTTACTTATCCGACTTCCCAAATTGCAAGAAATAAAAATTTATCTTAAATTCTTATAAGCCTAAATATTGTTTTACATGAAATGATTTACATAAATTTAATTACATAAAATGATTTACATGAACTTAATTACATGAAATGGTTTATATGCACTAATTTACATGACATAATTTACATGCATTGATCTACATGAAATGAATTACATGAAATGAGTTACACGAACTGAATTACATGAAACAATTTACATGAATTGAATTACATAAAATGATTCACATGAACTGAGTTATATGACATGATTTATATGAATTGATTTACATGAGATGATTTAAATGAAATAATTTATATGAATTGATTTATATGAAATGATTTTATGAAATTGATGTCTCCCTGATGATCGGCATACGAGACAGTAATGATTAGGCTGGGAGACGTCCCAAACCTTCCCCTTTACAAGATATGACTGTGGGGATTATGGTCAAACCCACAAGTTTACGCAATGAGCACCTGATCAATGCGAACTGTGAGTGACCGACGATGGTCATTCGTTATAGTGTTTCATAGGATTGGCTAAGGAGTTTCTTGGCCTTCCTATACAAGTCCTTACAGGATATAGTGCGTGCATGAATCTCTGGAAGATTATTTTTCTACCGATATGCAATATTTAACAGATGATTGGCTGATTGAATGATTTGATTTACGATGATAGTACATGATTTGATTGAAAAGTGACAAAAGAAGTGATATAAGTTTTACAGTATATGTTTTCTAGATACTAGTGAATTTAATGATTTTAAATGAATCGCTTTACTGCACTAAACGAAATTATCGAAATTATTACATTGTCTCATGATCTTGAAATTGTTACTATACTATTTACTGAAATTACATACTTAAATTGCATCATGAAATTGTTTAAAATAAAAATTGTTTTATATACTGTTATTGATTGGAAACTACATGAAATTATTAATGTTTTATATTGCATAATTATTCCATCAACATCTGTCTATTCCCTATAGTCGCATTTAAGGATCGAAACACGACAGGTACTTCAAAGTATCTGTCACGACCCGAAGGCCGCGACTTTCCTTTAATACTTATACTTTTCTTAGTCTACAAATTTATGGACTAAATTTTTCTTTTTCATTTTAAGGTTTGTATTCGGTGTCAGTGTAGTTACTATACTATCTAGGTGACCTATAGTCATTTCATTTAAATATTAAACTAACAAGGAAACGATTCTTAGTTACATCCCGACTTGTTAAACAGAATATGTATTGTGCATCAATTTAAGTCTTACATGTAAACAAGTATTTTATAAGGAACATATACCTCAGAAGACTAGTACCAAGTCCATACACTGTCTCCGATGCCCACTTAGCACCTCACATGGCAGATGTTAACTTCAATAGTCTGAAAGAGATGAAATTTAGTGGGGTGAGCAAAACCACGGCTCAGTAAGATACTAATATAAATACAAGAGTATGATTATACTGTCTTAACCGCAATGCTTAAAAGTTGCAAGGATGCAATTACAGTTAATCCTTTCTCATCGATAACATCTCATTATCACTTCTCATATTCACTTTTTATTTCATAATCATACTTCTGTATTCTATCATCTCATATCAATTCTCATATTCACTTTTCATTTCATAATCATACTTCTGTATTCTATCATCCCTTATCAATTCTCATATTGTGGATCATGATCACGGTGGTACGAAGTCATAATTCTCTTCATGTATTTCTATATTCATGTTTCATATCATATCATGACATCATATAGATGAAATATCGTTACCACCGAGTCATGATACTCCTCATATATTCTTCATGTTTAATTGAGATATCCTATCGAGTCATTTTACATTTAACAATCACATTCCCATATTACATCAATTCATATTACTTATCGTATGGGAATTTATGATCACGATAGAGTAAGATCAGAATTCTCTTCATATCAATCTTATGTTCATATATCATATCATATCATATCATGTCATCGTATAGATGAAACATCATTAACGTCGAGTCATGACATTCCTCATGGAATTCTCATGTACTAAGCATATTATCATGTCAAGGTTTAATATGCAATTTATGTAACTTTACTGTACAAATCGCTATCATTTCATATAAATATCATATATACTTTAGAACATGCTCAACGTATGAATTTTAAATTCATTTCAAATTTTCCTTTACTGCATGATAAAAACATGTTCAATTTCAATTCATGTATTCGTTTTTAGAGCATGTCTAAAACATGTGCAGTTTTAAAACATTTTTCATATACTATAAATCATATTAGGTTTAGAGTTCATATCAAATCAATCTATACTCTAAACCGCAAGTTCGACACAAAATCGTATATAAATCATATAAATGTCGAAATCATTTATCATGTACTTTTAAAACATATACTGTAAGTCATATCAGGTTTAGAGTTCATATCAAATCAAACTATACTCTAGACCGCATATCATGCCATGTTCGACACAAAATCATATATAAATCATATAGGTGTCGAAATCATATCTCATGGACTTTTAAAAATATGTTTAAAACATGTATTGTTTCAAAATATATTTCATTTTAAACATGTCTCATGTATTGTATAAATCATGTTAAGTCTAGAGTTCATATCAATAAAATCATACTCTAGACCTCGTATCATATCGGTTAGAAACTAGGCTAGATCCCTATCATCTCTATCAATAAAGACTTAAATCATTGTAGCTAGCAGTGAAAATCATGTCATCGTCCCTTAAAAACCAACTAGGGTGCTATCTATGGCCATAGACCTCATCTCTCTCAGCCCCACTGATCAGGCGTGACTGAGACCTGTCCACGACTATTGTCGGACAAGCATCTCTCTGCCTAATGAGCAAAGCTCCAATTAGGCGGTTTCCACTATGCTTTATTGAATTTAATTCTTTTAGGGTGCCTACAGTCTCATAAAACATTTAAATCTTTAGCTTTCTTTTCAATATCATGTAAAGCATATGGTAAAATTCTGTATGAGGCTTCATATATCAAAATATATATATATCTACCATATACTTTCATTTCAAAACAAATCAATACTTTATAGTATTCATATAAATATTATTAAAATGTTTCAAGTTGTAACAAAGCATTTTTAATGCAATGCAATTTAAATCACGAGTTCAATAGTGAACTATCATTTTCATCAACCATGTCATTCAATTATAACATTCACTATAATTCAATTCCCTCATTTCCATCCCTTTGATTTCAATCAGATCATACCTAATAGGTAAGTTCGATATTCACTGTGGTTCCTCGATATGTCATATTCTTTCTCCACAGTTATCGACTATACAATCACTTATATATTTCGTTATCAATACTAGGACTACCATCATCAGTATGAGTCCTCTTAGTATCTATGAACATTTAGATATCGTATTTCTCTATAATCATCAAGATACTGGAATTCTGCCATTACCAATATCACTATTCAAGATATATTCCAGAGTCGACATCAAGGGAATTGCAACCACAAGATTAATAGTCATCTATCAAATCTGCTTGTGGTCTAGCATATTGGCACCCATTCGGAATTCCAACTTGATGCCCAATTTCATTCACTATCACTAATCTAGTCAGTTTTAAATCAATTTTCCTATAGCCTATGTAATACCACACTATAATTATCTATAAAGATATCATCGAGTCCCAATTGGATCAGCAATTTATCCACTTAGGGGATTTGGCCAATTGCCACTATTAATAGTATTTTCTCACGACCATCCATATTACTGCCAAAAATCCCAATTCACATCTATTTAACATAGTCATGTATAAGTATACTTTTATGTAGATGTGTGTTCTATCAGATGTCTACAAGGCATCACAATCTATCTTCTTGTTATCATCATCTCAAACACAATACTAAAATGGGCCATTTATCATATCTCCCAAATTTCTCCGGGTCACTCATTCATTTAAATCTATCAGTGATTAGCTTGTATCGGAACTCGACCTCACTTCCAATAAGATTATGTATGCATGTAGCGTACATTTATTAAAATTCAATATCACAACTATTCATCGTGTGCTACACATCAATATTAAGACCACCTCCCCAATTGTAGGCCCGATTATTATTTCTCGTATATTTGACAATGCAATGTATTACAATAAAACCATCTCAACACCAATCTCTTGCAATGTCCGTATTATCATCTTCGGAATTATTCCAAGAATCTAGACAATCAGAAAATCCGTAATTTCTAAGATCATCACTCCGTCAATACTTTCACCATTTATTCGTTCAGCCATTTACTTAATCAAACCATTCCAAAAATTAAGTCTTTCTGGCAATATGTTAGTGTCCTTTCAATACTTGTCTCTCGATAATTCTATCTAATTCCATTTATACGAGAAAAACTTTGATCTTATTCATCACATTTTCCTATAAATTTTGACAGCATAACGACTTAATTTTTACCAAACCTCCTGTAAGGAAAACACAATTTATACTATAGCTGTTGATTCTCACAATTCCTATGTCTATACTAAGACCCCCACCATCAGTTGTGGGTCCTCTTAGCATTTTTAACATCAGTTCAATCAATGCATTATATTAAAAATCACAATTTCATTAAAAATCATTCCATCAATGCATCATATAAAAATCATAAATCCCACATACAATATAATGCTACTAATGCTTTATAAAAGTATCTTACCTATTCGCCAAAGCTTAGCGCACTTCCGATTTTCGAGCCTTGCCAAAATCCACCATTCGTCTCATTTCCGTTTTGCTACAATTTCAATAATTGACACATATTTTCATTTAGAGAATAATCCAACAATTTCTAATAAATTTCATAGAAATGTAGCGAAATCTTTTAATTTTCCTTACCCATTTCTTCTTCTTCTTTTTCTTCTTCCTTTTCCTTTTTCTTTTCTTCTTTTTCTTTTCTTTTTTTTTCTTTCTCCTTCTTTCTCTTTTTCTTTTCTTTTCTTTTCTTCTTTTTCCTTTCTTTCTTTTTCTTTTCTTTTCTGAACCGTGTCGGGTCGGGTCGGACCGAGTCAGTCTTTGCTTGGCCGGTTCATCCTCTTCCCGCCGGCATCACCGCCGGTTTGGACCTCCCACAGCTGGCCACGGTTGCGGGGACGCCGGATCTAGCCTTGGTTTCGCCCCATCATCGGCGACGACGCCGGATCTGGAGGCTTGGGTTTCGGCCTCTTTTCCTCCACGTTTCTCCTTCCTCCGCCTCCGTTAGCCTCACAGGTGGCTTCCTTCTTCTTCCTCTCGCCTCCGCCGAGGTCGAGGTGGTGGTGGCGGTGCCCGGATCGGCCGGCACCGCTGTTTCCTTTTTTCTCTTTTCTCCTAGTTTTCCTTCGATTTCGCTTCTCCCGTTTCTGCTTTTGTTTCTATTTTCCGTCGCCGGCTGCTACTTCCTTTCACGTTGCCGGCGTCGTTCTCTCTTTTCGTTCTCCTTCTTCGCCGCCGGCGTCGACCCGCTTCCCCATTTTTTGTTTTTCTTTAAGTTTCTCCTCTGTTTGTTAACAGAGGAGAAACAAGCAGGGAATCGGGAATAGCCCAATTCCCGCCTCTTTCATTTTTTTTCTTTTTTTTAATATATATATTTATTATATATATAATTATATTCATATAATTATATATATTAATATATATAATTTGTATAAACCATATATATACTTTAATTTAAAATACTATACATATATTTCATATATATTATATTTATATATATATACTTTATTTTAAAATACTATACATATATATTTTATATATATATATCATATATACGTAAATGTATAATAAAATACATACGTATTCATTCTATGATATAAAATAGTATTTCAACATATAATATGTACATATATTTCATATATGAATGTATATATTTATTTAAAAATATATTTATATAATAACCTTATATAAATATATAAAATTATATATCTTTATTTCTTATTAAATTTGGATTTCTTTAGATCCAAATTTATTTTCTCCATTTTTATTTCTTATTTAATCTCGATTTTAATTTTTCCCAATCAATTTCTCCGGATACCTAATATTTATTTGGAAATTCTCAGTTTTCACAGTATCTCCCATACTCCATCCGGTTACTTAGCCGACTATATATACTTTAATTTAAAATACTATACATATATTTCATATATATTATATTTATATATATACTTTATTTTAAAATACTATACGTATATATTTTATATATGTATATCATATATACGTAAATGTATAATAAAATACATACGTATTCATTCTATGATATAAAATAGTATTTCAACATATAATATGTACATATATTTCATATATGAATGTATATATTTATTTAAAAATATATTTATATAATAACCTTATATAAATATATAAAATTATATATCTTTATTTCTTATTAAATTTGGATTTCTTTAGATCCAAATTTATTTTCTCCATTTTTATTTCTTATTTAATCTCGATTTTAATTTTTCCCAATCAATTTCTCCGGATACCTAATATTTATTTGGAAATTCTCGGTTTTCACAGTATCTCCCATACTCCATCCGGTTACTTAGCCGACTATAGAATCCTTCCTATATTGTTCCCTAGTAAGCCATTAGGTAATAAACGTTTTTATTGTATTTTAATATTTAGATTTATGTAACCAAAAAAAATATTTAGATTTAACATGTCTCTCTCATAATTAGTTTAAATAAATTATTTTTGTTTAACTGCATATAGTATACACTTTTATATATGTTTCTTACTGGGTTTTCCCCAAAGCTCACCCCCTTACTCACCATCCCATATAGCTCTCCAATGTACGTATCATCTACTGCGATAGGATAGTTGAAGAGAATTGCTAGAAGTTTAAAGTGCTCAGCGGCCAGGTATATGTAAAATTTTATATTTATATTCAGACTAGTCTATGCATAGTAGCAGTAGATAAATATTGGGATGTAAATAGTGTAATGACTGATTAAAGAATGTATATGAATTTTGTGGATTGTAATTACATTGAATTGTTATAAATAGAACTATAAATAATATGTTATAGATTTTATTCGAATTTTATATTTATTATCTATGGAGTAATTTATTTAATGGTATAAAGATATAATTGAAATGAAAATTGTATATTGAACTTACATCGACACGAATGCAAACCGACTGATACCGAATGATCGAAAAAGAAAGAAGTGAAAAGTAAAAAGTTTGTTCGAAATTTTATAATTCCGGACGTTACATGTCTTTTTTGGCACATAAAGGTTTTAAAAAGAAATACTAAATTATAATTTATGTGGTCATCATTTTCTCTTCCAAAACAAACTTACTTGATAATTTAAGAGTGTTTTGAGAGTGTTTAGGAAAACTATTGGTGGCACTTATAAGGTTGTACAGGGTTTCGCTTTGTTTTAATTCTCTAAAATCACTATTCATTGTAAATGGCATTATTCACGTCAAATTTACAGTTCATGTCATAACTCTATTTAATCCTTGAAATTTTAATGCAATGTGATTGGGCATCACATCATAATGTATTAGACGTTTTATTGGTGTAACGTCCGAAATTATGAAATTCCGACTAACTTTTTCCTTTTAATTACTATCTTTCCCATTCAATTAGTCGCTATCAATCGGTTTGTGTTCGGTGTCAGTGTAAGTTCATTTTACAATTTTCATTACAATTCATAAACATGCTTTAACTTAACATCACGCTATTTACATCACATCGCAAACACATCTGCTGTGCATTTATGAATTTGAATATAAATATAAAATTATATATATACACTTGTTCATGTGATACCTTAAACTTCTAATGAATTCTTTGACTAACCCGGAAGCAACGGATATTTTATACACTGATGGGCTATTTGGGATGGTGAATAAGGGGGTGAGCTTTGGGAAAAGCCTAGTAAGAAACATATATAAAAGCACGTATAAAATGCAGTTAAATAAAAATCACTTATTTTACTAATTAAGAAAAAGGCATATTAAATACAAATATTAAAATGCATAAAAATATTTGTTTCCTAACAGCTCACTAGTGGACAGCATTGGAAGGATACTATAATCAGTTAGGTAACCGGGTAGAGCATGGAAGGTACTTTAGAGTACCTGTCGTGTTTCGATCCCTAGATGCGACTATAAGGAGTAAATTCAGTTGACGATAAAACGATTAATCAATATAAAACGTTTAACATTTTATGCAATGCAATTTCAATTCATTAATCAATATAACATTTAATAATTCATGTGATGCTATTTCAAATCAATAATCAATATAAAACATTTGATAATTTATGCGATGCAATTTCAAATCATTAATCAGTATATAAGCCATTTATATAAGCGATGCTATAAAACAAATTTTAGTATGCAACTTCGATAACATTTTTAAATATCAATATAAGCAATATTTTCATCTTATACAATAAAGCAATTCATTTAAAATTATCAGTATCAATCATTCGATTTCAAACCTTTCTTTCTTTCTGTCAAATCAGTAATTTAGTATTTAAATCATTCGATATTCAAATCGTTCGGTATTCAAATCGTTCGGTATTCAAACCCTTCGCTATTCAAATCATTCAATATTCAAACTGTCATAACGTATTAAGTTTTGTGAAAAAACCTAATAGCTAGACACAAAACTATGGAGTCGCCACCAACATTCTAACTTAGGTGTGATTGGTCACCTATTCAAACTAAGGTCAAGGCTTGGTCTACGTTCAAAGATACTAGGGTTCGGGAGTACGGTTACGTGTAGGGAAGGATTAGCACCCCACAACGCCCATCCTAAAATGGTACCACTTAGTTTTAGGTCATTTGCTAAATTTGCTTATGTTGATCTTTAATCTCGATATGATTAATATTGAAAAATATTTCTAAGTGTCCTCCATTAAGCTGGTGGGACAACTCAAAAATCTTTCTCACCTCAAGAGTATTCAAGTAGTACTATGTGACTTGCTTGAAGAGGCTCCGTCGTCGGATTCATTTTAATATTTTATGAAAAATTCCATTTTTGATTCCTATCTAGTTCATTCTTGCTTTCTTATCATTTTTATTACTTCTATTGTTTTCTATTATTTTATTAATGTTTAATTTTATTAATTTATTTTATTAGAGAATGAATATGAATTATTTTTCTCAAAAATTCCTTTTTAGATCTTCCATTAAGCTGGTAAGACTTTGAAAGAAATTGCTTGACCTAAAGATTTCCAAAGTATTACTTAAGCGTAATCTCTTTTGGAATCTTATCATCGGAATAATCAATACTCAATCTCAATAATTATTATTTATCATTTTATTTTTTCATTACTATTTATTATTGTTATTTTATTATTATAGTTAACATGATTTATTGAAATTTTTTTTATCTTTTTAATTAATTACTTTAATTTTAATTTAATAATATTTTCAAATAAAAATCATCTATTTTATAGTTTTAAAAGATAAATAAAAATCACTTATTATTGAAAACTATCTCTAGGCCATCCATTAAGCTGGTGTGACCTTAAAAATAATTTTCCCACCTAGAAAATTTCAAGAAAATCACTTATGCGTAATTCTCTCGATATTTCATCATTGGAGTAATTCATATTCATCTTCATTATAATTTTCATATCTAATTTTTATTCATTCCATTCCTTAGTTTGTTACTTATTATTATTTCTATTATATTATCATGGATAATTAATATCGTTTCTAATTTTTATAAATTATTCTTGTTCTAATTCAATAACAAATCTACTAATTATTCGTATTTTTATTTTTAAAAAAAGGAATATAAATTACTTTTTATTGAAGACCCTATTTAGACCTTCCATTGAGCTGGTGAGGCCTTTAATAGAACTTTTTCATCTAGAAATCTTTAAGAAAATTACTTAAGCGTAATCCTCTTAATATTTCATCATCGAAGCAAATTATATTCATTTTCATTATTATTTGAATATCTAGCCCTAGTTATTTCATTCATTTCTTTCCTTGTTTTATTCCTTACTATTATTTTTTTTATCATATCATTACTAATCATTAATATCTTTCCTAATTTTGTAACTAATTATTGTTATTTTATAATAAACTTATTTTATTTTATTTTATTTTTTAAAAATGAATACGAATTATTTGTTATCAAAAATCCTATTTAGACCCTCCATTAAGCTGGTGAGGCCTTGGATAGAATTTTTTTTACCTCAAGATCTCTAAAAGTACCACTTGAGCGCAATCCCTTTAAGAGTTCCATCATCGGAATATTTGTATTTTTTATTATTTTATTCTATCTTTATTCTATTTTTATTTCTTACTTGCATTTTTCCTCTAATTCAATTTATTTTTTTATATTATTTTATTTATCTAATATTTATCATACTGTCTATGTAAAAAAAATAAAATATATCATACAAATTAAACTAAACAAATCATATCAACTTACAAATTATTTATTCAACACATGTATATTAATCAAATGTTATCAAAGTAATTAAATCATGTAAAGTAAATCAAATCATATTATGCAAATCATGCAAATAAATACACAATTAACTAATTCATATTAAACCATTAAATTGTTATTAAATTAATTAACTAACATAAATTATTTTTTATCACAAATTAAATTATCATGTCAATTATTAAAACCCATATTATACATTATCCTATACAATTAAAACAATTACATTAAGTTAAATATTAGTGTCAAGTGGTCAATATATTGAATTATTAAAATATCATGCAAATGTTTACCAATTTAATAAGTCAAATAAATTATTAATTTATTCATCAGTTTTATATACACAGACAAATATATACACGTACCTACATGTGCTTCCTTTCCTTGTCTTTCTTTTTTTTCTTTTCTTTGTTCTCTTGTCTCAGTTTCCTGTTTCTTCCTCAAAGCTTCTCTATGTTTTCTCTTCTTGCAGGTAGCAGCTTGGATGCAGTAAGGAGGTGGCGTGGCAAATTGGATCGGTGCAGCAGTGACCAGCTGCACCCGGAAAAGACAGCAGCCATGCACGCCCCACTCCGGCAAGGAAACAGCCATGCTTCAACCTCCCTGTTTCACGCCTAAGATGCCACACAGCCACTCCAGAAACCGCAACTTATAGCAAAGACCAAGTGCTTTCTAACTTCCTTTCCTCTTCCACGTTGCTAACCACTAACTCTGTCCATGTTCTTGTTCAACTAACGCCTCAACTTCAGACTACCAGCAACAGCCTGCAACGTAGAACGGATAACCCAAAACCGCAGCACCAGCAACTTCCAGCAAAGCTCAGAAGTCGAACACAGCAGCAAGTTACGGTTTCTTCAACTCTTTTGGCTTTCCTTCTTTCCTTTGCTTTATCCTACTCAGTATCTTTCTTTTTAATCTCCTTCACGTGCCTTTTCTTGATTCCTTATTCAAAAAAAAAAAAGCTATATGTAGCAGCTGGCAACACGAACGAGGAGGCTGCAGTGCAATTAAACAGAAGCTTATATTCGGTTTAAACAGCAGGTGGTGAGCGACGGTGGTGCAAGAGGTCAGCTCTGGTGATGAACTGGCAGTGGCACGAGCAAGCTGTGAAGGCAAATGATTAGGGTTCGGCAGCTTTCAACGGTGCAGGGATGAAGCAGGACCTCTTTGGTGATAGTGTCACAACTGTGAATGATGGGGTCCGCCAAGAGAAGGTGAAGGCCGCAGCAATCTTTGGAGATGCTGATGATGGGAAGTGTCAAGGCAGTGGTGCGGCAAGGTGAAACGGAAGTAGGAGAGAGAGATGGTGATGATGATCGGTGGTCAAGGTGCCAAGTTTGAAGTGTGCTAGTGCAGTAGCAGCAAAGATGGAGGAAACAGTCTACAGTAGAAATCCAAAATCAGACAGTAATGGAACAAGGCAGAGGTGGCACGACTTTGATGAGAATCGGACCCCCCTTAGGGTTTTTTTCTCCTCCAGGTCTTTTCTAGGGTTTTCTTCTCTAGGTTTTCCCCCCTCCTCTTTTGTATTGTGCTCTTGGCTTTTATAACCATTTCATGGCCACTTGCTTGAGGAAAGAATCAACTTTCCTCAAGTTTAGGCCCCGAATCATGGTTGTTTTGAATTATTTAAAATTGATTTTTTTTAGTAATTAAATCTTGATTTATTTCCCCTTCTTTTTTTTTTTGGTTTCACATTTTTAGTTTAATTCTTTCCAAACTTTTCAAGTCAACTCTTTAAATGGACAAAGGTGTAGGAATGAGTCTAATAAAGAATGTAAAAAATCGGCTCCCCTTTTTACGTCTAAATCAAAGGCCCTTTATTGATCCCATAATTATGGGATGTTTTTTATTTATTTTCTTTGACTTTCCCCTTTTTTTATTATTTTTCGATTTTTTTCTATTTTTTATTTTCTTTTCATTTTTATTTTTTTAATAATAATAAACAAGATAGTAACACAAAAATTAGATTCCTCTTCTAATTATCAAACCCAATAGGCCCAATAACATTAAAAGACTCTGGACAAAGTGGGGTGTCTACACAAACCATTCAATATTCAAACCATTCAAAAGTCAAATTATTCAAATACAGTTCAACGAAGACAGTCAAGCTAATAGAATCATGCACGAAACAGCATTAGTATCCCCGAAGGGACGATCAGTATCAGTATCCCTGTAGGGATGATCGGTAACAAATGGCAATCGTCGGTCGGTCACAGTTCGCACTAGTTAGGTGCTCACTGTGTAAACCTGTGGGTTTGACCATAATAATCCCACAGTTGGTAAATAATAAACCTGCGGACTGGACCAAGTCTTGCAGTCGGTAACAGTATGCATAACCATTTAAGAACGACTGTCTCAAAACATTTTCATAAACCATTTCATTCAACAATAAAAATCATTTCAAATTTCATAATTTTCATAATTTTCAATTTCAATTTAAAATTTCATATATAACTTTAATGAATGTTCCTATAATTTCTTATTTTCCATTTTATCAATCTCTTTACTTTATCATTTATTTATTTAATTTCCTATTAAATGTCTTAGCATATTATACTTTATTTAAATCTTTTCTTTGCTGCCGACAGTATATTTCTGGTCTTCCTTCATGAATCGGCGGCTTCTCATTACTCCTCCCTTATGGTTTTTCATTCTCTATCAACTCCAATTCATAAGTTTCTTCTACTCACCTAATAAAATTATTATGTATTCATTTTACATTTAAAATTACATTAATTTCCTTTCCAAACAGCCTTGGCCGAGAGCCCAAAAATTTTATATATTCATGTTTTGTTTCCATTCTTTGTTCCAATTCTAACTTTATAAGCATTCTCTACTCATTCAAGAAATTCATCAAACACCTTAAATCACCAAAATATCATCACTAACGTCAGCCCCTGTTTTGGCCGAGAATCCCCCAAATTCACGCCAGTTTGCTATTTTACACAACTCATCACTCAATTAAATTTCAATCCAATTCCTTTCATAGTCTACTATTAATTCCAATCAACAAACAACAAAATCACACTAATTTCTTCATTTCTTCTTCAATAGCCGAACCTGTCTTGCCACTATACATCATATTCGTTTCAATTTTTTTGAAGATTCCAAACATATTATTCATGCTTTACTAATCTAATACAACTATAAATGATTTGTAAGATTAATCAAAAGCATCTCTTCTCTTACCTCTTCTTCAAAACAGAATTGTACAGCACCTGCAGGCAGCCCCCAACGTTGGATTTCTTCCATCAGATTCTGAGTTTTAACTATTCTTAAGGTATGGGACAGGTTCTATGATGATGACTTAGTATTTTATTGATGAAACATGGTGAATTTATTAAGTAAGGTCGAGAGAAACGTGAAGAAGCTTAGCCAAAAATGGAGAAATCGGCAGCAGCTAAAACAGGGGAAATAAGTCGATGAAGATGATAGATTTTTTTTGGCTGTGTTGGTTTTCTTTAATTCATGTTTTGGCCAATGAAAATTGCCAAAGTGGTCCATTTACCAATTTTCCCCTTTTTTTCTC